>APFE031371934.1:53254-76695 GCA_000404065.3 Pinus taeda | reverse complement strand
GGGCAAACCGAGATAGTGAACAAATGTTTGGAAGGATATCTTTGTTACTTTATATTTGATAAACAGGCACAATGGGCCAAATGGTTGCCTCTGGCTGAATGGTGGTATAACACTTCCTTCCATACTACAACAAAAATGACACCATTTATGACACTTTATGGATATCATCCAACATCCATCACATCATATTTAAGAGAAAATTGTAAAGTTCAAGCAATGGAAGATCACATCAAGCATAAAAAAAAGTTCTCCAACTCTTAAAGGATAACCTGACATTGGGGTAGAATAGAATGAAACAACAGGAATATCAACATCACAACAAAAGAAGTTTTCATGTAGGTGATTGGGTATCTCTACGGCTACAACCATACAAACAAATGTCCCTCAAGCAAGCTAATAAGGATAATAAATTATCACAAAAGTATTATGGTCCGTACAAGGTGTTGCAAACGATTAGTACTATGGTATTCAAATTGGAACTTCCTGCATCTTCTTGAGTGCACCTAGTTTTCCATGCTTCATACTTAAATAAGGTTATAGGTGACAAGCTGCCAGTTCAAACAATATTTATAGTACTTGACGAGGAAGGAAAAGTGATATTAGAACCTGAAGAAGTCACTGAAACAAGAACTTGAAAACTACGAAATCGATCAATTTCAGAGTATCTCATCAAGTGGAAGAACTTACCCACTAAATATTCCACATGGGAGGATGAAAATTTTATACAAAAGCATCCAGAACTACTCAAGCATTGAGGAAAACACTTTTTTGAAGGAGAGGGGCATGTTAGGTCCCTATAATACTACTGTATTCCCTTATTATTGTTGTCATTATAGCCCCTTACTATTATTGTTGTGCCCATGTTGTCCCCATATTGTTATTATTGTGCCCCATAAAATTCCACTATTGTTATTGTTGCGCCCTTACATTATTATTGTTATGTTGGTGCTGATTATATTATGACCCCTTAGACTCCTATATATAGAAAGGAGGTCTTGTCATTTGTATCATCCAAGAATTGTTGATTTGTGTAATATAAAGGAGGTTTCCCCCTCAAAGAGTATACTTTTGAAGTCGTTGATCTATTTCATTCTTCTATTTTGTGAGTTGGTTGCATAACATATAAACACTTGTTGTTCTCCAACAACACTAAGACAATAGATAATCTTTTATGTAAACAACACATGTTTTTTTCCGAGAACTTAACAAAATAGTTTTTGATTTATGTGTGAATAGGCACATGTCGTTTTTAAGAATCTATTAAAAGTAATCACATATTCTTTTCAAGAAGTCTAACACAACATTCATTCTTTCCATGAATGTGAAACACATGTTTTCTTTTCAGAAATCAAAATCATAGTAGCTACTAGGCATGCAACACATTTTCTTTCTCAAAAAATCAAATGCGTAATAACTATTCTTTTATGTGTATGTAAATACATATTCCTCTAACACTTTAGTCATTCTTTTTGTGCATATTTATTTTCAGGAAGTTCTAGTATAATAGTTGTATTTTTCATGCATGCAAAGAACATTTATTTTTTTACAGAATTGAAACACAATGGTTTTGTTTTCATGCATGCAAATAACATATTTATTGCAAGATATCAATTCAAAAGTTCTTTCTTTCATGCATTCAAATAACATATTTCATTTCAAGAAATAAAATAAATAATATTTCTTTTACCATGCAATTTTCTTTACTTATCTTTGTATGCACCCTTTTCAAGTTAATGGACATTTTCTTTTCTTTTAAATGTAAACATATTGGAATGCAAATTCTTATTCTAAGAAGAATGATAAGAGCACTTGTCTCTTGAGTGTAATCTCTATGGAAATGGTGATTCACAAACCAACATGATACCATGTGTGTAAAACACATTTCTTTCCAAGAGACTAACACAATAATTATTCTTTATCCTGAATGCAATTATTATTATTTTATTTCAAGAAAAGTTTTTGTTATATTATGTATCTATTTTATAAATGTTAATAATTTATCTCTTTCTTCAAAGAAGAAATCTAAAATAACGCATTATTCTCTACAAGGGGGAAGGAATTTAATTCCATCGCCATTTTTCCCTACCATTTGCAATACAAGGTTTCTTTCCAAAAGGTGAACCATCAATATGTTGTTATCCTAAGAAAACCTAGACCTTTACTATGAAACTTTATGCATGGAAATTCATCTTCTTTCCAAAATAAAGTTGGGACAATTCTTGCATGCAAAATATATCCTTTTCAAATGAAAACTAATAATAACTACTATTTCGGTGTGAGTATACAAAACATCCTCTTCCTCAAGAAACTGATGTACTATCTAGTATTTGTGTTCATATAAGCACATCTTCTTTCCTCAAGAAAACTATTATAACGACTTATGTGTGTATGTGTGTGTCTTTTCCAAGAATCTAGTGTATCGGAGCCATGCAAATATTAATAGCATACATCTAACTCTTTCATATAATTTTTTTGCACTCTTTTCCAATAAAAATAGCATGGTTTCTTTATCTTTATACATGAAAAAGTCATATGCATCCCTTTCTGAAGAAAGTACCATGACTTATTTATCGTTTATATGCATGGTTTACATGCACTTTTAGAAATTTAGAAAAATAATTGCATATTCTTATGCAAAGGAAGACTAACCCAACCATGGGTATCTTTGCAAATATATAACATTGCAACGTATATGCATATTATTTTTTCAATAAAAAATAAAAAAATATCGGAAAATATACTTATCTTTCTTGCATAGCTTGATGTGATCTTTTTCACCCTCCACATAATATCCCAAATCGCTGTTGATTTATGTGCAAAGTTGATGGACTCTCACACATACACTACTGAATATGAAGATAAGAAGCAACATATTCTCCATATTGGATGAGTCTAATACATGCATAAATGTGCCGAGTATGAGAAGTCTAGATATTGTATACTGAAAGAAAGATGATGTCATCCTTGAGAAAGCAAGTAAGATTCCAGCAACGTGCATGGTGATGGCAGTCGATGCTATAGAGACAGAGAATGATACTTAAGAGTTTTATGGCATCACAAGTGGCCACATGAAATTAGAGTGAGACTGGTGTAGTTTGTCTCCAACATTCCAAAATATTTTTCGGGAAGATACTTCATATAATTTTGTGTGATAATATTAGTGCCACTCTCAAACACCAACACCAACCATTTTCCACTTAAGCTTTCTCGCATTATGTCCAAAAATCGATCTTGATGGGATGGAGCTATAACCTCATATTTGATATGTGACCCATCACAAAAATATGTATAGGTTCTCATCAACGGGAAGAAAAAATACCTTTTTCAACTACCCACCGTAATTCCCAAGAGTATTAATTCTCTTGTTCTTAGAATTCGACGGCAGAGATTTTAAGGTGCGTAAATTATTTAAAATATAATTATGGAGGTGGTTCTCGAAGACAACAAGCACACCCCTACCGCAATTTCTCCTTCACCACCCAATTCTCATCAACTGTCTCGACTAAGAATTATGAAACATAAATGATATGGTTACAATTGAACCAAACCCTAATAGGTTCTGGGCATCAACTGTTTCTTTAAACTTGTAAGAATAATATTTCCGCCATGAACCTCAATACATTGGTGTAAGGCTATTACAAGAGTTAAGTTAATTTAATCAATGAATTAGCTTAGTTTTAGTTAGCTTTAACAACTCTAAGTTTTCAAATTTATTAAAACCTGACATTTTACTTATATCAGTATTTGTAAATTTAATCCTTATACAAGTCACATTTCCAGTAAAATTTTTAAGCTAAAATTTTAAAAATGTGAAACACATATAACATAATTTTAAGGTAATCTTAATGAATATAATGTTGGTAACCATATAAAAATGTGGGTACAATGTTTGAAGTTGAGAAATTCGAGGAAGGAATTAAAGTAGAGTAAGTGTATTTATGTAAGTAATTAAACTAATTTTATGAACAATGAATGTTAGGGGAAACTTGTATCAACTATCAATCATGATAGAATATGTACAACACCAATACTAATAAGACTTGTGTTAAATACAAAACTTAAACATTTGACATATTTTTTTTACACTTTATCAGTTTGATGATTGCATGATGGCAACCAATGAAGTGAATTATCCCAAATCATGGAGATCATTTTGTCAAACCTAAAACATACAATTCTAGTTGTCATGCATTCCACACAAAATATTTCCAGGGGGGAAAATGCATGCAAAATTACTCTATATAACTTTTGTCACAACGTTTTGTCACAATGTTTTGTCATCATTGTGAAATAGGGCTATATGTTAAATGAAAAATGGACTAACATGTGGCACGTGTGGGACAATTACTCTGTTGAAAGTTTTGCATAACAACTCATCACAATTGCAACATGGTGTCATCTGTTCGATGAGAAAAGAATGTCATGTGGGAGATTATGGAGGCTCCATCCTTTGAAATTTCACCGAAAGTTTTCATCCCAGTTGTGATGGGTGGTCATACATTTGACGGTATTGAATGCCACATGGAACATATACAAAGGTTTGATCTTCCATAAATTCGTCGCACATCTGACAAATACGATGGTGTAACTCTAATGGTAAAAATGATGATCATAGTCCATTTTGTGATGCACCATATTGCATTATTTGTAATAATGGAGATGATGTGTGAGAAAACTTTGTCAGAGGTGGGTGTTCGAGTGATGACATGCTAGGGGGATTTTTTACGTAAACCTATCTATCGACATTTCAACAAGTGGATGATAATTTAAGAAAATAAAAAATAAAATTGTTGTACATTAAAATCCATGGTTATGATGTGATGGGTATAGTATAACAACCATGCCCTAGTTCCCTATGTCCCCTTAAGGAAAATGAGGGAGTTTCTAAAAAGTTTCCACTTTCACAATTCATTTCAAGGTCCAAAAGTAGGACCACCATTAAATGATTCTATTCAAGAGATTTATAATGATATAAAATTTTCCAACTTCTAATTTATAGACAAGAAATTGTGTCATTCTAAAACTCACTCAACCTTTTGCAACCATATTCAAAACATGCACACTTGGAATACTAAATTCATGCCACAAGACATCTAGTAGTGCATGCATATAGGCACAAAAATGCACACCTAGGGCATAAAATGCATGTACAATTGTGAAGAAAATTCTCATTGGGATCACCATTTCCACAATATGCACGCATAACATACTAAATGCTTGAGATAGGATAAGGGCTACTCAAAATAAATATTCACAATAGTATTCATAGTGATTATTATTGTACAATACTAAATTTAATATAATGAGGAATCTCATAACACAACATGTCCAACATAGCATGAAGTAGAGAAAACATATCATTGGGAAAAATGAAAGTAAAATATAGGTGCATTTTGCATGTTGCGGAAGTGCGGGGTGTATTTTCATTGACATAGAAATATGGAGGTGTGAAGTTCTCTGAAATATGACTTAACTCCACATTAGATTTACCCCTGGATTTGAGAAAATGACTAAATATGGAAGCGTGGAGGTAGAGTGACATGGAAATGAGGACTCATAGATACGTTGACTTGGGGACATGAAGAGAGATGCTTTGCATTCTACATAGAGTGAGCCGGCTATTTCAATTTTGTTTAAGGTTAGGTAGCACTTTTTGGTTGGATGTTCCCTTGGTATTTTTAATAATTTAGGGGATGTGTCATCAAAACTTTACCCATTACAAAATTTTAAACCCTGTAATGGAACATGCCTATGTGATGGTGATATGTGCTTTAAGGTTAAGATAGGGAAGCACCTTTTTAGAATAATACAATGAGAATCCCACATGGTAAGGGTCATTGTCAAAATGGGATGACATGAACTAAAATCCAATATCCAAGGGTGTAAAATGTGCCAAAGTCCTACTACGTATTATTATCCTCTTTTATAGTAATTTTTTTAAAGAATTTTCTTTAAAAAGGAAGGAATAAAATAATTACAACACTATACACATTCATACATGTTTATAATAATCACAATTCAAATCCATTTGTTAATTTGTTAACATGTATAGTTACCTACAAAATCCCATGTAATTGACCTAGTATGTTGAGATTATGAAATATTTAGAAATGGAATTTCTTGAAAACATCAAGATATTATGACCATTCCCACAATATACATGCCTAGCATACTCAGTGCACACTACAAGCCTTCCACCAATGCATTCCCATGTTGGAAACTAGGATAATACTAAGAGTTGGGGTGAATCAGTATTATATAAATTTTAACAACTATTTAGCCAATCAAACAAATTTACTCACATAACAATGCACCAGTCGCATAAGGCATTGGGCATACGATATTTACACGGAAATCCATATGAGAGAAAACAAAAAATTTTCTTTTAATTTTAATGTAAATGCAAGAACCAACTTCAATTTATATTATATTTTGTAGGCACCAAAATACAGGAGGCACCAACCCCCTTTTCTTTGCAAGCACCCACTTTCTCAAAGCAACAAATCCCATCTTTTGTTGGCACCAATCTGATGATATTTAGAGACACCAACTTGAAGGAGACACTAATCCCCTAATTTGCAATCACCTACTTGCTCTTCCTATCAGATCCCTCTTTTATTCATTTTCAAACTCAGATCTAAGGCACCTTTATTAAAAAATCATGTTAAAAACAAATTAAATTCTTAGATCTTCTCTAGACTTCAAATATTTTCTTTGTTCATTTCACAACAATTCATATCTACAATATTTGTTCACAGCGGTTTCAATTTTCAACAAAACTGCCATCTCATCCTTTGTTCTATATTCCTCTACATACATCGTCTGGGATCTCAACATTGCTCATATTTTCCCATGTTCTCTTATTTTCTCAAGTTAAATAGATATTTATCACATCTTAGATCAATATTCAAATCTATTTTATGGTCTCTTTACTAACCCAAATAATGCATAGGTAATCTTCTCCTTACACTATTTTGTGCTCTCAGCTTTGCTTGATTCTCACTTGCATAATATTTTGTAGCCACTCATATATTCTCTTACACTTACTATACCTGGGCTCTTTTTCACTAAAGATACCCATTTTTGTTCATGGTTTTTATATTTTTGGTCCTTCTTTTACCATGGGTGTGTATCCATGGTAATGAACCATGGTATTTCTGCTTGGTTTCAACACACATTAGTCAATTTCACACCCTCTTCATTGGCTCAACGTTGGTGTGTGTCGCACATAAAATTGCACTCTTCAACATAATTGTTTCTTTGATCTCCTACTACACAACTTGATTTTTTATTTTCACGTTTACACAACTTTGACCAATTTTTGCATTTGCATCCACTATTGGCATCAAACAATTTTTGGCTAATTTTAGCATTTGGATCCTTTTAACAAATTTGGCACTAGAGACCTCAAATTTTTAACCTGAACAATCAAGATTGTTTTCTCATTTGCACATGACTAGGAACTAGAACCTATGGATTTTGTTGTCGTTGGATCAATAGATCGACATATTTTCAATGTTTGAGTGCAAGGATCCAAAATTGGGGTTACGATGGTTGATAGGCTCCTAGGTACTTATTTTATAACATTTGCAACTAGGGGTGTAACCTTAGGCTTAACCAATGCTCACTATTCACCGATTGAGTTCATTAAAGTTTGAAACACCGTCCACTTGTGTCAGTTTGACAAACATGCACCTCACTTGTCATTTACCCTATCATGTTAATTATCGCATATTTTATTATCCGTTGCATGCCACTTATTAGCCACATTCATTAATTTCTCATAATTTGTGCCAACACCATCCAACTAAGAAATTTGACAAAAACTATCCTCACTTGATGTTACTTTTTCAGTCAATTTCTATAGAATGTTTATGTCACTACAAGGAAAAGACCTTCTAGTGGAGGTTTTTGTGGAAGTCCGTATAACAATATCTCAAAAATCCGTTTGTAGTGGAGGTCACTAGAGAAGGTGGGTAGGAAGATGTTTTAGCGGATCTTTTTTGCACGGGGCGTCTAAAATATACAAACGAACTGGCGCTTTACTATCCATACAAGCACTGGTACTACATATAACATGATGCACTATTGAAAATTTATTTTTATAAAATAAAAAATTAAAGCATTGCACTAAATAACATAACACACTAGTGCTTGAATAGTCAATAGCACCAGTGCCCTTCACATAGTAAAAAATCTCAGTGCATACCAGTAAGTGTAAGAACTCTGGACACAACATATCTCCACAATGGTATGATATTGTCCACTTTGGGCCTAAGCCCTCATGGATTTGTTTTTGGGATTTTACTCCAAAAAGCCTCATACCAATGGAGATATTTGTCCATCCTTATATACCCATGATCCTCCCCACTTCTAGTGAAATTGGGACTTTGGTCGTATACCCAACAATCCTCCCCTCGAATAAAGGACCATTGAGCCTCCCCTCAAATGATTATCCATCCGTCCACTCTCTACCAACCAGAATTTTGCACTCCAATGCGTTGGAAGCACATGCCTTACATGGAGCACCACCTACCTCGAGAGCTTGCTCTATCCCAGGTCAACTCCTGTTCACCGTGTTGGGACTAGGACACATCCATGAAGAATCCGGAGCACATCGCCTGTTTAACCGAGCTCATCCACGGATCCCATCGTGATATTACCGGGGCCCACCACCTTCATTCGGCATTCCGAGGATTCATCCACTTGGCTAACTTTGGGGCATGGCTCTAATACCACTTGTAAGAACTTTGGACACAACATATCTCCACAATGGTATGATATTGTCCATTTTGGACCTAAGCCCTCATGGATTTGTTTTTGGGCTTTTACTCCAAAAGGCCTAATACCAATGGAAATATTTGTCCATCCTTATATACCCATGATCCTCCACACTTCTAGTCAACGTGGGACTTTGGTCATATACCCAACAGTAAGGAGCACCATTATAGTTTTAAATTTCATAGAAATGTAGTGTTACTTTCCAATGAAGCCCCGATGCATTAAGCTTAACAAAATGCCCCGTGGCATATTCTAAAGTGCAATGCTAGGTGGTTTTTAATTTCTAAAAACATAGCGATGCTATGGTAAAAACAAATCACCCGTGCGATACCTGTAGAAAAATTCCCTGGGAGGTCTCGAGAAAAGCACCACAATATTTTTTAATTAAAAAATTGTGGTGCTTTTGGATATATCATGCACCGATGCATTTGGAGAAATGCACTAGAGGAGGGTTAAATAAAAAAACCCTATGGCCAATAATTTTCATTTTTAGAATCTACAGTGTGGGAGAGCTCCAAAGCACTGGTTTCACTCTTTCCATATGCAAGTGCCCTGATGTCGGCGTTTATCTTGCTCCATACTTACGAATTGTGCAATTATCAATTTTTCCGAACCATCCTAAAATTTATTTTTCTCCATTACGTGTCCACAATGTCTCCCCAACGAATAAACGTCTAGGTAATGTATATGTTTATTTGTAATTTAATTTTTGGCGGATTAGGATCGTAAATTAGGCTAAATTTGACATCATTTACAAATAAAAATAAATTAACCACACGGTACGTTCAATATGTTTAGTTTACACTGATAGCGGTGCGACCTGTAAATTTACAAGGTGCACCGAAATTCGGTGCATGAACATAACACACTGTCATTGTTGCTATGAGTTTTTTAAATGAAAACAAACAAGGAATGATGTGATAAATTGTATGCTAGTGCATCACACCTGGTGCATTTATATTTACCAAATGCACTGCAACTTAATATTTAAAAATATATCCATAGCTTGGTGCATTCAATAACCTGAATGTTCTGTACTGGTGTGAAAAGGTTATCTGTGTGCACCAGTGCACACATTTTCTCCACTACTATCAAAAGTTAAAATTATGTGCCAACAAAAATGCATCATACTTATATGCGCAATGATATTGTTGTGCTTATAGTTGATAATGCACTGGTGTTGGTGCATGACTATGTTTTGAGCACACTAGCGATTTTTTTTTTTTAATTGAAAGTTATGTTGCATATTTATAAATACATGTTTCATTTAATAAAAAAAATTGTATTTTATGTATGAGTCTGGTGTATTTTATATGTCAATCATGTAGTAAAGACGTTAGTAGAGGGAGCACTAGTAGGAGCAGGAGCATTAGCCATATAATATGGTCTGAACATGGCATGCTAGAGAGAGGGAGAGGGATTTATACCCTCGCCCTATTACTGTAGCGACCTAAGCACTCTTAAAGAATGTAGGCCTCCTCAAGTACTATGAGGATGCTACATGATCCGAAAATGAGATCTTAGATTACTTTTAAGGTATTACAGACTCATGTGCATGGATTTACCTATATTACTTAGTGCAACGGATCGATAATATTGCGAATAGTATAGACAATTGAGCAGTTAGAGAAACATAATAGACAAACACACATAAACACAACAAGTTTAATATGGTGTTCACCCAAAACTCTTGGGCTACGTCTCTTGGTCCAGCCTTCAGTGGTGACCTCTCTATTATGTCTTCAAGAGCAGAGTTTTACAAAATGTGAGCTCAAATTGAGTCTCAACACAAAAGATACAAAACAACATGAGTTTTGTTTGAATCCCCCAAGCCTCTCTAAGTACGCAGACTCTTTCTCTCACTCTCTGTCTCTGTCTTCTCTTTGTCTCAACACTGCCTGTCTTTGTCTTCTGTCTTATGTGGCTTTGACTACCGGCCTCTATCTGCTCAAATCCCCCCTCTGAGCATTAATGGAAGGACCATCGGCACCTTTGAAATCCTCAGAATAGTCATTCTCTATTTACACGGAGAAATACACTAAAACACGGGAAATACACCAAACTGCCGTTTATCAGACTTGAAATATTATCAATTCTACCCTAGAACTCCATCAGGTCCACCTTTATATCACTTTTTCATATCCACCATTGATCTGAGTGATCTTTATACAACGGTTGAGATTCATTTTAGGTAGCCAAGGCGTACGGAGATTACCCGCCTGAAAAGGCAGTTTTCTCAAGCCATGTGTCAGCTAGTGGATGGGATCGGGTGGAGCCCATCCAATACCACTTACCGCCTAATGCCAGCCCAAAATCCCACTCATTACGAAACTTAAATGACATAAAAATGCATATATAATCCTTTCACGTCTTTTTTATCACTCCATTCGCATTTCCTTTGTTTTTCGTTTATTTAATGAAAATGCGAAATACACAGAAAAACCCATTTTCAGGAACTCAAAACATATGAAATTTCATCCATAATCTTATTGGGTTTGGCTATTGCAGTGGCATTTGTTATCGGCTTCGCTCCTTTGCATTGCTCCGATGCGATATTGTGACATCACATAGTCCCTGGGCCTTTGGTAAGTGCTCCTTTGTATTTTGCCAACACGATATTGCGAGTTAATCTGGGCCATCGATCTATGCGCTTGATCGGTGGTCCTCGTTGACCCGCGCTGATCGTTGTCGCAAATTTCACATGATTTCCTTCGATAGCCTCCTCTTGCCATCTTCAATTGCAATATGCCGATCGGATCTGGACCGTTGATCGGCAAGATTCGATGACTCCTGTGCATCGTCGTTCAAGCCTTCGATAAACTCTGTTTTTCACTATTTCTTCATGTTTTTTAGGCCCGATAGTGTAATCCGCCATTTTATAAGTTCATCCTTTTGTGATAGTTTTTTATTTTGAAGACTTAGAGGGTTTTTAGGATCCATTTTGGATCACACCTTCCCATTGAAAAGGATTTTGGACCACCAAAAGTTGGTTTTTAAGCATCAATCAAGTGAGGATACAACTTCCTCACTTGTCCAATCTCTATCCATCTCATACTGCTTGGGTTTGAACCTTTGAGTCCATTTCTCAGGTACTCAACATCCCCTCTGCGCATAGTTCTCACCTTCCTATCCAGAACTATGCCTTCTTGCAACTCATTGAGATATTCATGCAACAGATCATCAATAGAAGGCAACTGACTTTGCTCTTCGGGATCTTCAATCAATGAAGGTTCATATAGTCTCACGTTCTCTGCATTAATGATTGAATAGATATGCATATAAGCTGGCAAATCAAGGCGAAAGCATTTTCACCAATTTTCTCAAGTATCTTGAAAGGCCCATACCTTATTGGTTTCAACTTCTTTCCTTCACCTTGCATTCTGTCTTTGCTGATGTATAGCCAGACTTGATCACCAACTTGGAAGTTATGCTCAATTCGATGCTTCTCATGCCTTGCCTTGTACTTGGCCTGGCTCTTTTCTAGCTATTCTTGCACTGCCTGGTGAATTTCTCAGATATGTTCAATCAACTTGGTTGCTTTGTCCACATCACTGTGTCCATCAACTGCTATGTCTTTACTAAAGACAAAATCCAAGGGAGACTTTGGTGTAAAACCAAAACAAGTCTCAAAAGGAGATCTCTAAGTATAAGAGTGCTTGACACAGTTTTAAGCATGTTTGCAAATAACACAAATGTTCATCCCAAAGCTTGGGATGCTTGCTGCAATAGCCCTTGAGCAACTGGATCACTATCTTGTTGACCACCTCTGTTTGGCCATCTATTTGTGGATGAAAGGTTGTTCTCTTCTTCAGTCTAGCGTCCATCAATTCCCGCAGACTTGACCAAAACCTCCCAACAAATCAAGAATCTCGATCAGATACAATGGAAGTGGGTAACCCAAAATGAACCCATACATGCTGAAAGAACAATGTTGTTGTTTGTTCAGCTATAATCTTCTTGTTACAAGGTATTAAAATACACATTTTGCTGAACCTATCCACAATAACATATAAATAGTCATGACCTTTTCTAGATTTTGGCAATCCCTCAACAAAGTCCATGGAAACACTTTCCCAAGGACAAGAAGGAACTGGTAGTGGAGTGTACAAGCCTAATTTTCTATTGTTGGGCTTGCTTTTAGCACACATGGTACACCTTTTAATATATCTAGAAACTGTTTCATGCATTCTTGGCCAATTTCTCAACCTTTGCAGTTGTGCAACTGTTTTACTTACACCAAAATGACCTGATATTAGAGAAGTATGTGCTTCTCGGATTATGTTAACTCTTTCAGTTTGAGGAATGCATAACTTTCCCAAATGATATAAGAGTTGGTCCTCAACATAATAATCCAATTCTTCTACTTGTTTGCCATGACTTAAAGTTGCATATACATCTTTAAAATCTACACCTTGAGCATATTGTTCAATGTAGCTTTCATGCATTACTGAGCTATTCTTAAGTATAGTAGATGCATTTATGATTGGTCTGGATAACATATCTGCAACTTTATTGTGTATGCCCTTCTTATATTTGATGACAAGATGAAATTGCTGTAGAAAACCCATCCACCTATAGTGTCTTGATTGCTGCAATTTAGTTTGTGAGTGCAAATACTGAAGTGGTTGATGATCTGTATGGGTGATTGTTTCTTTGCCCATTAAGTAATGTTTCCAATTTTTCACACTCTGTAATAATGCATACAATTATTTACCATATGTAGGATAATTAACTACTGCAAAATTAAATGTCTCGGAATGATAACATATGGGTTTACCGTGTTGCATCAACACAACTCCCATGGCATAGTCACTGGCATCTGTTTCAATCTCAAATGGTCATTGAAGATTTGGCAGCAGTAGTATTGGTGCTGTACTAATTTTTTTTTTCAAGCTATCAAAGGCTTTCTGCTGTTTGCCTCCCCACTGAAACACCTTATTCAATCCTATTAAAGCATGTAAGGGAGCTGCAATTAAGGAAAAATTAGCAATAAACTTTCTCCAATATTGTGCTGCTCCTAGGAAACTCCTAACTTCTGTAGCAGATTTGGGTTTAGGCCAGTTCATAATGACTTCACACCTTAGAGGGTTCTATCTTCAATTCACCACCCCCTACAATTATGACCCAAATAATTTAAAGATGTTTTGCCAAATTCACATTTTGATAACTTCACATAGAGATTTCTCTTTTCAAAACATCTAAAGTCTGCTTTACATGCTTCAAATGTTCTTCCCATGTTTTAACTGAAAACAAGAATGTCATCTAAATTATTACAATTACAAAATCATCAATAAAAGGCTTGAGTACATCATTCATAACTCTCATGAAAGTGGCAGGGGCATTAGTTAAGCCAAAGGGAATAACCATCCATTCATACAACCCTTGCTTTGTTTTGAAAGCAGTCTTCCATGCATCTTGTTCTGCTACTCTGACCTGATGATAGCCACTATGCAAGTCCAACTTGGAAAAGTAAACTACCTCTTTCGGCTGTTCTAATAGATCATCAATGCGAGGAAGAGGATAACAATTGATCTTGATCATTATTTTATTCAGTGCTCTGTAATCAATGAACATCCTCCATGAACCATATTTCTTTCTCACCAACATGATTGGAGATCTGCATGGTGATGTTATTGGTCTTATGAACCCTTTATCGAGCAGCTCATGTACTTGCTTCTTGATCTCTGCATTCTCTAAAGCAGATAGCCTATACATTTTGATGTTAGGCAATGGAGCATCTTGCTGCAAATGAATATCATGTACTATTTCCCTTTTGGGTTGCAGAACTTTAGGTTCTTGAAATAGGATATCATATTCCGAAACAAATTTAACTAAATCAGCTTTTTGTTTAGCATCACAACCTTCAAATACATTGGTTTTATCAGGGTTCTTTTCCTTTACAACCATCAGTAAAAATTGCTTGCATGAATTTACAATTCTTTTCATTTGCCCTGAGTTTATGGGGTAATAGTTATTTTTGAGTTTATGAGCTCTTACAATATATTTTATTCCATCTTTAGTGAGTTGATACTTATTTTCAGCTCTATATAATATGGCTTTTCTATTGTACAAGTAAGGACTTCCTAAAACAATACCACATATATCCAAGGAAACTATATCTAACTCAACCTCATCTACAAATGTTGACCCAATAGAAAACCTAAGTTTACATTGTCTAGTCACTTGTAGCTTTTCTTTATCACATACCCAACCTAATGGATATGGCTTCTTGTGAGGTGTTGTTAGTAAGCCCAACTTCTTTACAATTGTTTCAGAAATCAAGTTTACTTGTGATCCACTATCAAATAAAGTATCAATGTTTTGGTGCTTGGAAATAATTCTAATATGAAAAAGCTCATGTCTTTTCCTCTCATTATCTTCATTATTAATAGATTGTGCAGAATTTCTTGTAGATGCTTCAAAATTTTTACCTTTTATACCTGTGGCTGTGACTATTGTTTCATCACCTGAGTCTGACCCTAAGTCTTTTTGAATAGCAACCGAAGTCTTCTTCTTCTTACCATCGAAATTTTTGGGTTTCATATTCAAATACAAAGACTAGCAGTGTTCATCATCGTGTCCATCCTTCTTGCAGTGAGTGCATGAAGGTTTTTCTTTTTGTACAACCTTTTCCTTCCTCTCCTTCCATCTCAACTTCTTCTTTTCCTTGTTTTTTCTTGCAGAGGGCTTTGATGATCCCCCAATCTCTGGGTTCACATTCTTGCCTCTAGCCTCTAGATGTGCAGCCTGAACTGATACATCATCTAGGCTAGTGGGATTAAACATGAGAATGGTGTGCCTCAAATAACTATGTAGACCACCTTTATACTTCAACAAAGTTTCAGGTGAGTCTAGAGAAATTCCTAGAGTTAAAGATCTTTTTCTAAATTCCTGGGTATAGCTTTGTACACTTTGGCCCTTTAATTGGCGAAGAGTTTGCCAACTCATCATTGCTTGTTGCATATAATCTAGAGGATAGAACTTCTTTTTAATGGGAAAAGAAATTCATTCTAGGTAGAAAGAATTTTACCATGCTTCTTCAAATCAGATTGTGTCTTGCCTTCCCACCACACTAATGCAAATCCTCCAAGGCGAAGGCTAGCCAGCTGAATCTTTATCCTTTCTGAATCAATGTTTTGCACCCTGCAATATACATCAATCTGTCTAATCCAGTTATTTAGGTTTTTTGCATTTAATTATCCATCATAAATTGGAAAATCAAACTTTACATCTAATTTAATGAAAGATGCTTTCTTCTTTTTCTTTTCAGGGCTAGAAGGAGGTGATGGTGGAGGAGATGATGGAGGAGTCTCTTCCCCTTTCCCTTTGCTCTCTGGATGGGAACTTAGAGAAGGTTCCTCTACTACTTTGCCTTGTTTGGGTGTCGAAGTGCTTTCACCTCAACCCTTCTTGAATTCTTGATACATATCTTCCACCATGGCTCTCATGGCCATAAAGTTGTCCATGAACTGAGATTCTGATTCCAATGGAACTTCTCCGGCCATTCTCCTCTGAGAGTAGACTCTTCCATTCTCTGGATTAGCCTCAACAAGCTCTCCTTCTCCTAGTTTGAGCTTTGACCTAGTTAGCATTCAACAATCCAGCACAAGCTTGTCTAACCTTAGCAAACCTAAAGCTTTGATACCACTCGATCTAAAAATGAGATCTCAGATTACTTTTAAGGTATTACAGACTCATGTGCATGGATTTTCCTATATTACTTAGTGCAACAGATTGATAATATTGCGAATAATATAGACAATTGAGAAGTTAGAGAAACATAATAGACAAACACACATAAACACAACAAGTTTAATATGGTGTTCACCCAAAACTCTTGGGCTATGTCTCCTAGTCCAACCTTCAGTGGTGACCTCTCTATTATGTCTTCAAGAGCACATTTTTACAAAATGTGAGCTCAAATTGAGTCTCAACACAACATATACAAAACAACATGAGTTTTTCTTGAATCCTCCAAGCCTCTCTGAGTACACAGACTCTTTCTCTCACTCTCTGTCTCTGTCTTCTCTCTATCTCAGCACTTCCTGTCTCTATCTTCTGTCTTCTGTGGCTTTTAAGCCAATTGGTGCTATCTGTTCATTTCCTCTTCTGGGCTCCCTGGCTCCCAGCATCTGTCCTCTCAAATCCCCCTTCTGAACATTAGCAATCATTGCTAAATTCCTTCAGGGATGGTGGCCACCTGTTCTATAAAGGAAGGACCATCGGCGCCTTTGAAATCCTCAGAATAGTCATTCTCTGTTTACATAGAGAAATACACTAAAACACAGGAAATCTACCTAACTGCCATTTATCAGACTTGAAATATTATCAATTCTGCCCTAGAACTCCATCGGGTCTGCCTTTATATCGCTATTGCATGTCCACCCTTGATCTAAGTGATCTTGATCCAACTGTTGAGATTCATTTCGAGCGGCCAAGGTGTAAGGAGATTACCTACCCGAAAAGGGGGTTTTCTCAAGCCATGTGTCGGCCAGTGGATGGGATCAGGAAGAGCCCATCCAATACCACTTACCGCCTAAGGCTCGCCCGAAATCCCACTCATTACAGAACTAAAATGAGATAAAATTGCATATATAATCCTTTTGGGTTTGTTTTATTGCTCCATTCACACTTCCTTTGTTTTTCGTTTATTTAACGAAAATGCAAAATACACAGAAAAACCCGTTTTCTGGAACTCAAAACATATGAAATTTCATCCATAATCTTATCAAGCCCGGCTATCACAATTGTATTTGTTATCGGCTCCACTCCTTTGCATTTCTCTAATGTGATATTGCGACATCACAATCACATATCACATAGTCCTTGGGCCTTTGGTAAGCGCTCCTTTGTATTTTGCTAACACGATATTTCGAGTTAACCTGGGTCGTCGATATGCGCGCTTGATCGACGGTCCTTGTTGATCCGTGCTGATCGCTATTGCAACTTTCACATGATTGCCTTCGATAGCCTCTGCTTGCCATCTCCGATGGCAATATGCTGATCAGATCTGGACTGTTGATTAGCCAGATCCGACAACTCCTGTGTATCGTCATTCAAGCCTCTAATAAACTCTGTTTTTCATTATTTCTTCATGTTTTTCAGTCCCAATATTGTAATCCACCATTTTTATAAGTTCATCCTTTTGTGATATTTTTTTTTATTTTGAAGGCTTAGAGGGTTTTTAGGATCCATTTCGTATCACTGCATCCCTGAAGGCACACTTTGTCTTATTTGCACATCTGATCCGTTGATGGAGTTCCTAGGAGCAAGTTTTCTATGTCAGTCCTAGGGCATGGTATAAGCCCACTGAGGAGGATATATACTTTATCACTAGCCTATCCAGGAGAAGGGGGGGATTTTCCCTAGCTCCACCATGTCCCTCATGGGGTTGAAGCTTAGAGTCCATTTGTGTACACTCAGAGATATGTCGGGCCTCATGTGGTCCATCCATCAGATTTTCAAGTCCATGGTGGACAACTTTGGATTTCTTATTTTGTTTCAGAGGATGTTAGGTGCCTCTCATTATTAGTCACCATGATTGCACACTCTAGTAGTGATTAGCATCACATTAGTTTCCCTCTTTTGTATTTTGTTGATTGTTTGATTCAGGTGCCACATTGCATCAGATGGTTTTCCATTTTCTTGAGGCATTTTACATGGTTTTAGATAGATGTTGTGTGTTGAGACATGGGAGGGAGACATTCCTTTCACTTATGAGATTCTTTGTTTATTTTCTGAGAGGTTTCCATAGACGAGGCCTAAATTTGAAAATCGCTATCCTAAGATGATCACTAAGGTCTGGATACACATTTAGGGGGAAGATGATGCCCACGAGGGGCGTACTGGAGTATCTGGCCAAGATTTCTCCCAAGGCACTAGCGCTACTTTCTAGTGAGGATGATCATTAGTTTGTCACATTAGCATTTCCATATGTGAGGATTGAATGGAAAGGGTGTCCCAACATCCTCTTCATAGCGGCTGGGCCTCCAAATGATAGAGGTAGTATTATTGTTTTCTTAAAACTAATCTAGTTTCATTTTCGTGTTTTAATGAATTAGAATAAAATTTATTCTAGCACATTCCTTAACTTGTTTTAATAAATTATTTAATGAAATTATATATTGATTTTTTTGTACTATATATTTTGTAGACATTGGTACATTTGATGGGGACATGCCTCCTCCCCCATTGGATGTCGGATGAGATGAGGAGATGGGCAAGGCACATCCTCAGGGGGGTGTGGGCATCTGGGACCGTAGGGTTGGTTTGCGAGTTCAAATGGACCACTGTGAAATATTGGTTAGAGTTGTTTTTGATGTAGGAGTCCACCCTACGAGATCTCAAGATATCACTGCAGATCCTATGCTTGGGGATTGTACAGAAACTATCCAAACGAGATGATGTTTCCTATTCAATGTTGTAACACATTTTACCTATGCTATTTATTCTTAAGTTGTATAGTATTTAAGACAAAAAAATTAATTATTGCACTTTGTAAAAAAAGTCAACATATTCTTTAGAAATGCCACTTTAAGAAAATTTAGGCGCAAATAAACTTAGCTTTGTTGGTTATTTTAATAAATTCCACTGATGGTTATCTCCTGAGTTAGTTTCAATGACCATAAACCTTCCCGCCACAATCAATGCATCAAAAGAAATTGCGGGACCCCCCACATTTCTGATGTTTAATGAAGAGGGGGAGAGAGGGGAAGTTCGAAAAGTAGTTTTATCAAAAATACCATAGATTATGTGTCAGGTGCATAGGAATTGCTGGAACCCCCTCTCATAAACCATTTACCACCACACGCCCTTTCAAACCACTTCCGCCTTTGCTATCACTCTCTCCATTTTGTCCCTCTGCCACCATTTCGACTAAATTAATCGAAGCCATATTTTCTCAAAAATTTAATGATCTAACCATTAAATTAATAAATCCTTCCCGCTAACACCCCAATAGTCATTTATCGATGCTCCAAGCCATAATTTCATTAATAGATATTATAAATTATTATGATAAACCAAAATTTCTCCGCGTCAACCGTATGGGTTTTTCTTTAAATCTCGCCAACATATGCAAAAATTTTCAGCAGTGGCAAGCTTTCAAATTATACAGTCAACCAATTCTATTCTTCAACGGATCACTAGGTACTTTAATTATCTCTTCTCTTTTTATTTTTGAAATGGTTATTCAAAAGGGTAAATCCATGGTTTCTTTTGAAATCCCAATTCTTTGCCCATGCCTAATCTAGATGAATTGCCCCTAGTGGATACCTAGTTTAAAATTATAGAAACAAAGTGTGAATTCAAACTATATGAGCTACACAGTTGGGAATTTCATAGGTTTGAAGATTCTAGTGAAGAATTCAATTTATAGGAGTCTATGTTACCCCAATTCATTTTCTCTCAAACTCATCATTTTCCTGAATTCATTGCCTGGTGTGAAAATCGTTACCTTCCAAGTCAAAGAGAAAGAGTTACCTGAAATAACAAAATTATATTTTCCATAACTCCATAATACATTTGCCAGGCCCTACAGATAAACCCTCAAAGTTCGCCTCACCCATTTTCAATTGATTCCTTGATGGAAACTTACTGGAAACTAACTTTTTAGGAGTGAGCCAACATTTTTGAGTCAGTTTTCCCTGAAGGATCCGAATTGCCTCAAACTAATCCACCATATTCTTCAACAATCTTTCCAAAAATGTCCGGACAGGTTATTTCTATGGTATTTTGTCTATTGGGATACCAAAGTGATCAATTGGTTGATGAAGTCATTTTAGGGTTTCCATTAGTGTTTTCAATTGGTAAAAAACCTTCTGTCCTTTTCACTTTTAGCCAATTTATTTCAGATGTCATCCATGAACGATTCCTAAAATTAAGTGTAGAGGGATATTTCAAGCATCAATCAATATTGGTGTATTTATTTTTATATCATCAGTCTGAAAGATTCAAAATTCCACTTCAAAATCTTGATTCATAGGGAAGGTCACATTCTGTCATCCACTAGACTTCATTAGTTAGAAGAAATTAAAACAATATTCTTTTAATGATTTGTAGATTAGTTTTTATATTTTTCATTGTGTCTCCTTAGCAGTGATGCAGTTCCAAGAATATATACAAAAATTAAAATAATTTTACATCTTAGTGAACAATCAAAGGTGGGAGATTGGTACCTATATTAGAATTTTACAGAAATCAAAATTTATGGTTGTGAATTTCAACCATATAACTGCTAGCTTTTGTATCCATGAGGATTTTTTCTCTAGATTTCATATGGCAGAGGATGAATATGGGTGAAATTAATTTTGTATCTAGGAAGAAAGAGACCCAATTCAAGTCAAAAGGTCAAGTTAGCTCATTCATAGTAAACATTAGAGAAATAGATGAGGAGGTTGGGAGTTTATCGAAATAGATGAAATTTAATTTAAGTTTCATCTAGCCTTATGACACTTTGGAAGTAATTTTGTCCATTAGAATTGAACATAAGTCTTGTCCCTATACTCATATATAAAAAACCATTAATTGAACATTATGAAAATAAGGAAGTATGGGAGGAAAATAATTTGCAAGAGGTTGAAGAGAATATTTCTAGTCAAACAACCTTAAAGAATTCAAGACTGAAAGAAAGAGAGTTAAAAATACCAAGTGAGAGTATGTATCCTATTGGTTTTGGTTTTAAAATAATAGGATTTAAATTTTTCAAAAGGAGAAAGACAATGAATACAAGTGAAGAATCATCAAAGGTTAGAAATCTAGAGGTATCTACTACAGTCATTTTATCAAGCGAGCCTATGTTTTCTCTTCATCATACTAAAGAAATGATTCTTGATTCATCTGCTTCCCCTTCTTTCGGTCAACAAAGTATTTTTGCTAGATTCAAAGAAATGAAGAAGAAAAATGAAGAACTAAAGGCTGCTACCTATTAAGAGTTTTGGAAATAGTCTTCGACACTAGCGGAGTGAAATTTCAATTATAATTTCTTGAGCCAAAGGTTCTAGTTCCTAAAAGTGTAGAGGATTACAAAAAGTCAGTATTTTAATTTGATACAAAGAAGATTCACCCCATAGATCAAATTGATCTACAAAAACAAGATGGAGAAATGATATATTCCTATTTAATAAGTTCCTCCATGGAACCTTAAAAGACGTAAGCTTCTCTAAACAATATTCATTCTCAGCTTAAAGTAGAAAATACATCCTCATTAGCTAAGGATACAAATATAAATGGTTTAGAAGATCTTGTAATAAAATTAGGATTAGATCCTAGTGATATTAATGCTAGTGAATAAATTATTAAGAGAAGGAACGCATACATTCAAGCATTAAGAAGTCAGCTGAAATTACCAACAACAGAATATACTCAAGCTCAAGAAGTGGGGAATTAGAGAAAGAAAAGGAAAATATGTGGCATACGATTGTTGAGCAGGAACATGTAGATTCAAAAGATGGAAGAGGATATGGAAAAAATATTAAAAGACAAATAACAACCCACTAGTGTAGGGATTTCTAAAACAAAAACAGGCTTAGTCATCCAAGAAGCCAATGAACAATTGTCAAAAGGTATGGGAGATCTATCATTAAATAATGTTGAAATCAAGAAATTAAAGGCATCATTGTAAAAAATGGAAGAAAATAAAATTTAGGCAGATAATGCATACATCTCAAAAGTACAGAAGAATTTCAATCTTACTAAACAACTTGAAAAATATATGGATTAATCAACCAATACACACACATTATCAAAATCCAAGGAGAAAATCTAGATATTCAACCATTTTAGAATTATGGACATCTATTGAAATTATTTTTGAATAGGAACATTTGATACACAAAGAAAAGGCAGTCATAGCAGAGATCAAAGAAGAACTGGACCACAATCCTAGAGAGGCGCAAGAATCATCAGTTTTAAATTGAAAAACTAAATATGAGCTTTAAGATAGGGGGATTGAAGACATGGCATATAGAGTCCTAAAAGTTATAAAAGTGTTAAGAGAAAGTAACTTGATGTTGCAGCTGGAGAAAAATGCCAAAACTGAGAAACTCAAATAAAAAAGTTCCATACAAAGCTTTCTATCCTTTAGAAAAAAGGACTCCCATCCTTAAGAAATTCTCATGGTCAATTTATTCCACAGGAAAATTACCAATACAAGTTACATGACATAGAAAAATATAACTTAAAGTTTGCTAAAGTAAAAGGAATTACTAGTGGAAAAAAATTTCTTGAATGTCTAGAAAAAATTTTATTTATTTCACATGAGGTCCATTATTTTTTTATCACCAAGCCAACTTTTAAAAAATGCACTGAGTTGGATGAAGCTTACAAGAGGGTAATCAAGTTTTCATGTACATATGATGAGACATGGGATAAGTTCCTTGAACATATTGAGTAAAATGAAAGCATATTTTTATATGGAATTGCAAAAAAGACATGAACAAAATCAATAGAGTCAGATTTCAAGGTGATAGTTACAAACAACATCCTCGAATAGTGTATTTTTTCCACTTAATTAGTTCGTTAATTTCTATTTTTAGCTGTATAAATTAGAAATATCCAAATGATCCAGGTGGATCTTGGTGGCCACCTACCAAGTCCACTTGGACCCCCACCATTGTTTCTCTCAGCATTTTTAGTTTCCTTAATTGTAGCACAACTTACTA
>APFE031371934.1:40156-52178 GCA_000404065.3 Pinus taeda | reverse complement strand
GCAGTCTGTTTTTTCTTTGTTTTTCTTTGCATGTCCCCAACGAGGTTGGGATATAAGGAGTTAGGGCTTGAACTGGTCGAACCTTTGCAAGACTAGCCTCGAAAATCCCGACGGCCTCCAATGGCAGATGAGAAGAAAGACGAGGGAGCAGGAGATCCTATCAAAATCTTGCTCGAAGAAGCCCTCGAGCGGCAACGGAACACGATGATGGATAGCTTTGCGCAGATTCTTCAGCGGCTACCTAGACGTGACGCATCGGCTTCCAACAGCGACTCTGGAAACGCCACACCCTTTAAGGTACAAGTTAATTTTGAAATCCCCATCTTTGAGGGTAAAATAGACGCACATGCCGTAGATAAATGGTTAAATCTGCTAGATGGGTATTTCTCTGTTCATGAATTTTCAAGTCGGGAAAAGATTGTTTTCGCTCTTTTCAAAGCAGCCCCCCACGTGAAGGACTGGTGGGAAACCTACTGCGAGCAGAAGGATGAAAGTACAGGCTCACTATTTTCAGCCGCACCCACTTGGAATGACTTTCGGAATGCCATCAAGGAGCAGTACTACCCTTTCAAAAGCTATGAGGACAAATATACATCAGATGGACCACGCTGCGGCAGGGACGGGACCAAGATGTGCCTGAGTTCACAAACATCTTTCACACCTTTCGCACACAGTTGGGTATCAAAGATTCTGAGCGGCATCTGGTGCTCAAATACCGCGGCTGCCTACACAGATACATCCAGGAAGGGATGGAGTTCTTGGACATCTCCTCACTCGGCACAGCATACCGATGCTGTCAAAATCGAGCAAAAGTTCAAACAGAAGAAGAAAGACTTTGGATCTCAAATCCGAAGCCCAAAGGACAAAGCCAAGGCAGGGTGACCCAAGACAACCCGTCGAAGCCACAAGAAAAGAACAACACCACAAAGCCGAAGAAGGACACAGGAAAGTGGTCTGAGTTCCACAAGAGTCCCACTCATAACACAAGTGAGTGCTGGACCAAGCAGTCGCTGGTGGCCGAGTTGAAGGCTTCCGAATCAGATGCATGTTCTGACCCTGAGCTAGAACCTAACAAGGGGAATGGCAAAGGGAAGCAGATCATTGATGCGGATCCCAATGCCACTGTTGCCACTACCAAGATCCAGAAGAATGAGCCCGAAGACCCAGAGGAGGGGGAGCGTCTTTTCCACTCACAGATGTGGGTGAAGGGTTCACCACTGCAATTCATTGTTGACAGTGGGAACCAAAATAACCTTATTTTAACAGAGGCCGTGAAGCGGTTGGGCCTAGCGACTACACCACACCCACAGCCGTACAATATCGGGTGGCTTCATGAAGGACGAGATCTCAAATTTCGCCAGCAGTGTCGCCTTCCCTACAGCATCAAGCCCTTCACAAATGAGGTATTGTGTGATGTTACACCTCTGGATGTTTGTGATGTATTATTAGGCTAACCATACTTGTGGGGGAGACATGCTGTGTATGAGTCAAGGCCTCGTGCTGTCATTATTTCTTGGAATAATTCATTATATAGGATACCGGAGGTAGCCCCACCTACCACCACATCTTTGATCACTGCTAAGAAAGGCAATAAGCTCATCTCCTAGACAAGGAAATTCATCTGTCTAGTTCACTCCCAAAGTAAGGGGAAGATTGTCACCACATCCATGACCCCCGTGAAGGGTTCCTCCATGCAGCAGAAGCAACAAAGGGATACGGTCATGACAAGAAACAAAAAAAACTTATCCTCACCCACAGGGGTACCAAACAAGTTTCAGGTGGGCAACAAAGTTTGGTTACATCTGCAGAGAGAACGCCTTACCAGAACCCATCAGAAACTCAGGTGACTCCGACATGGTCCTTACATTAGTACCAAGGCTACGAGAAACAATGCATTGAAGCACAACATTCCTCCATTCCTTGGCTTGCACTGAGTATTCAATGTGGACCGTCGTCGACCATGCTTCCCACCATTTTTTGACACATCAGAGATTGCAAAACAGCTCACCAGGGACCAGGTTCAGCAAAAGTTTCCTCATCTCATGGAGGAACTCAATGCAATGGGGACCATTGCTTCCTAATGGGGGAGGAATGATCCAGGTGGATCTTGGTGTCCACTTGCCAAGTCCACCTAGACCCCCACCATTATTTCTCTCAGCATTTTCAGTTTCCTTAATTGTAGCACAACTTACTATTTTTAGCAGTTTTTTGGGTCCTGAACTTCTGGAGCTATTTTGAGGCCCTAAATGATGTTTTTTGGGAAATCTAGGGGCAAGACGGGTCCATGGACCGATGTTGACCTTCCCAAGGTGGTAGTGCTTGGATAGATCCTTCTAACAAGCTATTATATGCGTCAAACGAAGATCATATGCCAAAGTTACGACCCTAGGAAGTTGATGTACCAATTTACCCAAACGGGGCCCACAGTTTGGTGTTTCATCTTCTAGGGTTAGGTTTTGGAATGTTATGGGTTTTCCATTGTTTCTCAAGTAAATAGGCCTTCGAGCCTCATTGTAACACAGCTCAGAGGCATGTAGCCACCACATCTCTTCTCAGAAATAAGCTACCATCGTCCTAGCTAGTTTATTTCCAACTCTGTTTGTAAGCATATTTCAGTATTTTCCATTAATGAAATGAAGCATTGTTTCCACTGCATCTTTGTGTATATGGTTATCTCTGTATTTAGTTGCGTTCCTATTTAAGTTCGGATCTTATTTTGGATAAAATTTATTTTTTGTAAAAGATTTAGTAAGTTAGATATTTTTGAATTACACTCTATATATACATTGTAATTCGAAGTAAGAAGGGTTGATCCTTTGAGAGAGCCAAGAAACATCATTGTTTTTTGGAAATTTTGAAGATAATCAAAGGCATTTGACTTCTTTTTTAGTAGAATTTATGTTCATGTGATTTTTTCGTATGTAATCATTTATGTTTTTCATCATATGTTCAAGGTCATATAGAAGTTATGGTAAGGCTAAGTTTAGGATTGACTTCCATGAAAACCCACTGCAATGTTATAATCATTAGTAAGAATAACTAATTGAACAAGTTGTTTAAATTAGTACCTCTGCATCATTAAATTGTTGCTTTTTATCACCTCTTGAATATATATGTGTTGGCTGTAGAAATTTCTCTACACACTTCTACTATATCTGATAAATTAGGTATTCAAGATGAATGTTTAATTATCAAGTATCTTCATATTTCATCTATCACAATCAATTGAAGAATTATATGCTGTGAATATTGAAGATCAACACTTTGAAAAATATTTGAAGCTTTTAGATTGTATAAGTGTGAGTGGTTTGAATCATTGGTCATCTATTTAAAATAAATCCCTCACTTATATTCTTTAACACAGTTCCCGAGCCTAGAACTGTCTTCAAAGAGACAACAACATATTGGTGTCATTGTTAGGGAACGAAGTTTGAAGTTCATTTCCCTCGGACAATGATAATACCTACATCTTATTAGTGAATAAGAGGTTAGCTGGCTAAAACATTCACCTAACAAATTTATAAATTAAATATGGATTCATGCAGGCATACGAGATCTCACTCTGATCCTCAACTTTTCAGTCCATTATCAGATCCAAAGAGACTTGTGTAAGTTCCTTCCTTTAGACGTAGACTTTAAAATTCTACTTCTAGTTTTCTCCCACTTGAAACAATTTCATAGCCTGAGCAATTAGAATCAATTTCTATCCCTACTAAATCATCTTATTTAACACCTAAAGTCTTGGAACTGCTTTCTAAGGGAGTATATTTTCAATATGCCTTGTTAATTCATTAGCTTGAATCCTTTAAGCTTCCTCTCTCCCTTTCAAAATCATTTGATACAAAAGAATAACTTGAACTATATTTGACTGAGCTTAAACCGAAAGATTTTATTTCTTCTGTTATACACACTTATCCTTTTACTTCTGAAAAACCTAAAGAGGAAATTAAAAACTACACAAATCCTTTATCTTTTCAAAACCAAGGAAAAAATGTTCTTGAAGTTCAAAAGTTAATTTCCCATCCTTTGTTTCCAAAGAAGCCTATAGTTTCAGGCAAGTCATCTTCCAGTAAAACTTTATCTCCTAGACAACCAATTTTACCGCAATAAAAAATGGTTGGGTTTAGACTAATTGTGACAAACCAATATGCAACACTAGTACTCCACCAACAAATCAAATTCATGATTTTCCTTAAGGATATTTGAAACAACTACCTAGATTTAATGGAGAAATGAAACCATTAGTAGAAGATCATTTATCTTCATTTCTCAGATCATTTATCTTCATTTCTCGACGTTTCAAATAATATGAACATAGAACATGAATATCTTTATATGATATTGCTTTTTAAATCATTAGAAGGAAATGTGAGGATTTGGTTGAGATAGTTACAAGAAAATTCTATTAATACATGGGCGTAATTAACTACTATCTTCATAAACCGATGGGGAATAAAAAAGGATGTTGTTTATTATCTGACTGAAATTGAAGATCTAAAAACAAATCCTAGTGAGCCTCTTATAAAATTTATTAAAAGGTTTAATAATATTTACAATAATATGCCAGTAGATTGTAAACCTCCAATCACCGCAGCTAAAGTCAAAATTTGATGATGATTTATCTTTATTGTTGAGGGAAATAAAATTGGAAAACTTAGCAGATATGTGAACCAATGAATATGAAGTAGAATCTAACATAGAAGCATTAGGTAAATTGAAAGCAAAGGTAGAAAAAGAAGAAAGGAAATTGAAATCTAGAGAAGAAACTAGTTCATCATTAAAGAATAAGGAAGAACAACACAAAATTGATGAAATTACTTCATTATTAAGAAATTTGTCTAATCGAATCTTAAGGATGGAAAACCAATCGAGATTAGCACAGAAAAATGTAAATATACCTTTAGGAAAATACATAAGACCTTTCCAACCACAAATCTTATAGAGAGAAAGACCAAATAGTGACCAACAAATCCAGCCTCCGTTGATGATTGATGATGAAGGCCCTAAAGAAGTAATACTAGTTGTGACCAATGACATCAATTATTTTGCTGACCATCCATATGAAAATGTTATTATCCCTATCAATCAAATTCATGCTCTTGTTCAAAATGACGAATCTTCCAAAGTTTCCAGATACCAATCTTTTCCTAAATTCTGTATTTTTGAGTTAAATAAAAGGTATGGCTTAAAACCCAGACAAGGCCTATGTAGACCAACTAAAAAGGTTACCTTTGATGTCCCATAAGATAAAGTTGCTAGAAATTCATCTATTCAACCTAAAACTCAGCCACAAGACCTTTCAACTATAGAAAAATGGTGTCTCATGTTTTAAATGTAGAAAATGAATTAGAAAGGGTCAAAATTCCAATCCCTTTATTTTAACTTTCCAAAAATCTGGGTTACAAGTAGCAGGTTTCCAAATGGATTAGTCTTCAAGAGTACCTGTTGAAGGAGATGTGATTAGCCTACAAGATGAGAAACCTTTTGTGATTTTTGTTCCTAGTCTTGATATGATGGATGAAAGTGTTCCACCATTATATGTCACTTTAAAAGTTCATGAATTTATTTTGTAAAACTCTATGCTAGATTCAGGTTCCTCTCATAATTTAATGCCTAAAGTTATTATGGATCAGCTTCAGTTGCAAAACACTAAACCCTATCATGACATGTATACCTTTGATTCAAAGAAAGTGCCATGCTTGGGGTTAATCAAATACCTGGTTGTGACCCTTGCCTATATTCTTGTAAATAGTATAGCAATGGATATAGTAGTGACAATTATACCTCCTAAAATTGGTATGTTACTATCAAGATCTTGTTGTGCTAATATTGGAGGAAGATTACAAATGGATATGTATTACACTACCATCCTTGTTAATGGAGGAGAACATCTAAGATTGTATAGAAAAGTGAGGTTTATAAATACTGCGTATAATGCTAATAAAGCAGTAAATCACCCTATATATGCCATTGATCAAGATTTATGGTGTTTTATCTTAGTTTTAAATGATGGTGTAATGTACAAAATAGAATTGAAGACATTGTAAGTGTTCCTCAATATTCAGAGAATGTTGTGTGGAAAATGTAATTTGATGGAGCCTTCTCCAGAGATGGGGATGGAGCCAAAAATGTTTTGATTTCACATGAAAAGAAAAATATCACTCAATCTTTCAAGTTATAGTTTCAGGTCACTAACAACATGGAAAAATATGAAGATTTAATATTGGGATTAGAGTTAGCTAAGAAGATGAACGTGCAAAATTTGACAGTATTTAGTGATTCATAATTGATAGTGAAACATGTTAGAAATTTGTGTCAAACAAAACATCCTAGATTAAAAGCCTACATAAATAAGGTATGGGACTATGTGGAGAATGACTTTCAAGATTTTAACATCTCAGCCATACCAAGAGAAGACAACATACATGCAGCTTCCTTGGCAGCTTCTGCAAGTACTTTCAAAATTCTAGATTCCCTATAACTGCAGCATCAAATTGAAATTGAGTACAAACCTTCTATCCCAGATAACTTAAGACACTGGAAAGTTTTTGATGATGATAAACAATTGAAATATTTTTTGCAAACTACTGAGGAGTTTTCTTGCTCACATATTGAATAAGAAAGTAGTAAAATGGTAAAATAAAGTGTTGTTGATTTAGATGCAAATTTGAAAGAAAAAATAGTTAATCATGATATAATACAATTTTCTAATAATTATGTTCATATAGGACTAGTTCCTCTTGAGAATTTTTTTGATCATAATGATATTTCAAGACTTTCAATGTCAAACTCATAGTAAGAAAATAAGAAATATCAAAATCAAAATCAAAATCTCAGTAGCTCTACCACAGGATATCAGAGATAAATATATCACCTTGTTGAAAGAATACAAAGATGTATTTGCATGGTCATATGAATATTTGAAAACTTATGATATACCTATTATTGACCGCAAAATTCCTTTGAAACCAGGAGCTAAAACATTTTAGCAAAAATTAAAAGAATTAACCCTATCTTGTTGCCAATTATTGAGAAAGAAGTAAAGAAATTTCTAGATGCAAAAATTATTGTCCCTTTAACATATTCTGAATGGATAACTAATCTGGTTCTTGTTAGGAAAAAGAATGGAGAAATCATATTGTGTGTTTACTTTATAAATCTGAACAAGTTGTCGTTGAAGGATAACTATCCATTGCTAAAGATGGATCAATTTATTCAGAGAGTAACATGTTATAATAGAATTTAAATGTCAGATAGTTTTTGTGGATATAACCAGATACTAGTTAGCCAAGAAGACAGAGAAAAGAAAACTTTCACTACACCTTGGGGTACCTTCATGTATGCTAAAATCCCTTTTGGTTTGACAAATGCAAGGGCAACATTTCAGAGAGCCATGGAATTGATATTTTTGGGAGAAACAAATAAGTTCATGGTAATTTATCTTGATGATCTTACATTTTTTTCAGAATTAGACGCACAACACCTTAAGCACTTAAGGAAAATTTTTGAAAGATGCAAAAAATTTGGAATTTCCTTTAATTCAAAAAAATCATTATTCGCCATGAAGGAAGGGAAATTTTTAGGATATATCATTTTGAAGGAAGTAGTCACAACTGATCCTAAAAGGGTCTCATCAATCTAGTTAATAAACTTACCTAGAACAAAGAAATAAATTCAAGCATTTTTAGGGAAAATAATGTTCTTAAGTAGGCTCATACCTAATTATGCTCAAATTGTCAAATATATCACTGATATGCTTATGAAAAATCATAAAGTAAAATGGAATGCACAAACTAAATTTTCATTTTCTCAAATTAAGAAAGAAATTTTAGAAGCACCAGTGCTTTCGAATCCTAATTATTCAAAGCTCTTCAATATTTTCTCTTTTGCATTAGATACCAAATAACACCAATTCTGTTGCAGAAAAATGAAGGCCATCATGAGTAGCGAATTGATTTCTTTAAAAAAGTTATGAGAGATGAAGAATTGAAGCATGACATAATTGAAAAATGAGGCTATTCTTTATTTCAACCTTTCAAATATTTTAGAATCTATGTGGTGCATTCTCCGATAATTTCTTATGTACCTAAAAGTGCAGTAAGAACAATTCTGACTCACACTAATATAGATGAGAAAAATGGGGAGATGGATTGCTAAGATTTTGGAGTTTGATTTGGACATCAAACCAACAATGTTAGTCAAGGGACAATGTCTAGATAAGTTATTAGCTTAATCAAATTGTAAAGTTTTTGGCATCAATTCAATCATGCATGTCCCACAGGAGAAGAATCCACAAGAACCTTCTTCAGTTTCAGAAGAGAATAATACATAAGAACCTTCTTGCAACTCACCAGCCATACCACTTCCATTGCATATTGATGAAAATTTTCTATTATCAGATTGGTATAAGGACATTATACGTTTTTTGTGAGATTTTGAATATCCTCTTTAGTTCACTAAGAATCAATGCAAATCTCTTAAGCTCAAAGCAATGAAATATTGTACAGTAAATGCAAATATATATTGGAAGGATCCATTTAATATTGTTTTGTTGTGTTTGACTGAATGTGAAACATAAGGGGTGATTGAATAATTTCATGAAGGAGTGTGTGGAGGCCATTATGCTTGGAAATCAACAACACAAGATATTGCGAGTGGGATTCTATTGGACAAAGTTGCATTCCTTGTCAACATTATGTAGGAAAACAATGATTAACTGCCCTTCCTCTCATTCTAGTTTTAGTTGAAGCTCCTTTCTTACAATGGGGCCTAAATTTTATGATGAAATAGTTCCTTCTTCTAGCAATCAACAAACGTAGATTCTTACAACAACTGATTACTTCACAAAATGGGTGCAGGCTATTCCTGTGAGAAATGCAATTGATTTTGTGGTCATGAAGTTTATTGAAGAATTTTTTTTGTCCAAATTTGGATGTCTAAGATAAATAATTACAAATAATTCTCAAGCTTTTAGTTCCATTAAAATGTTTGGGTTTTTTCAGAAATATCAAATTTCATTACGTCACTCTAAACCTTATTATCCACAAGGGAATGGACTAGCAGAGTCATCAAACAAAAGTATGATTAAAGTCATTAAGAAGGTTTTGGCATATCATAAAACAAATTGGGACAGTCATTTGAAGTATGCATTCTAGGAAAATAGAGTTTCACCCGAGAGATACATTAGTAAATCTCCTTTCCAACTTGTTTATGGAACATAAGCTATTTTCCCTACTCAATTAGCATTTCCAGTCATGAACCTTTTGTAGAATACTTATGAGGAAATTCATGATTTCTTGGAAAGGATCAATCAACTTATTTAACTCAATCAGGACAAAGAATAGGTCCAATATAAACTCCTACAATATCAAGATAAGATGAAAAATTTGTTTGGTAGAAAGGTGAGAGAAAGAGATTTCAGACAGGGAGACATAATTGTAAGATGGGATGCAAGAAGAGAAGAAAAAGGAAAGCATGGAAAGTTTGACAATATTTGGTTGGGATCTTTTAGTATTACAGAAGTCAAAGGAAATAATTCCTTCATTTTTCAAAATCTGAGAATATTTCACATTTCCAGCCAATGGGCAATATTTAAAGCATTACATCCAATACTGAGTGAGTTTATGTTATTATCATTATAAATAAGCAATTTGATTTATTTTTCCAGAGAAAGTGTGATTCTTTGACAACAATGACTCCACAGCCCAAGGAGAAGGCACATAGATTTGTAGGTTCTTTGCATCCTATAGAGGGAAGCAATCCCCATATGGAGCCGATGTTATAACTTATTTTACCTAGGCAATTCATTCTTAAATTGTATAGTATTTAAACATTTTTTTTTAATATTACACTTTGTAAATAAATTCGACATATTCTTTATAAATTCCACTTTAAATACATTTTGGCGCAAATAAACTTATATTTATTGGTTATTTTAATAAATTCCACCGATGGTTATCTCTCGAGCAAGTTTCAATGACCGTAAACGTTCCTGCAGCAATCAATGCACCAAAAAGAATTTCGGGACCCCACACATTTCTAATGTTTGATGAAGGGGGTGGGTTCCAGATTATAGTTTTATCGAAACGATTAGAGATTATGTATCGGGTGCATAGGAATTTCCAGAACTCCTTTCTCATAAACCACTTACCACCACACTCGTCCGGAAACCACTTCTTCCTTTGCTATCACTCCTGCTATTTTGTCCCCTCACCACCATTTATATTAAATTAACCTTAGCCATATTTTCCCAAATATTTAACGATATGATCTTTAATTAAATTAATAAATCCTTCATTCCAACATCTCGATAGTAATTTATTGATGTTCCAAGCCATAATTTCTTTAACAACTATTCAAACTTATTGTGATAAACCCAAATCTGCCCCCGCCCCTCTCCCCCATATGATCGTTAAATTGATAAATCCTTCATTCCAACATCTCGATAGTAATTTATTGATGTTCCAAGCCATAACTTCTTTAAAAACTATTCAAAGTTATTATGATAAACCCAAATTTGACCCCCCCTCTCCCCATCAACCGTTTCGGTTTTTTTTCAAACATCTCGCTAACATCTACAGAATTGTGCTAGCAAGCTTTCAAATTATATAATCAACCACATTTGTTATTCAATAGATCACCAGGTACTTTAATTCTTTTTTCTCCTTTTATTTTTGAGGTGGCTAGTCAAAAGGGTAAATCTAAGATTTCTTTTGAAATCCCAATGCTTCTCCCCATGCCTAATCTAGAGGAATTCCCCATGGAAAATTTTAGGGGCGAATTTTGGCCCTTGAGCAAAATTAAAGGGTTTTATATTTTTATTGGGCGAATATTTCGTATCACAGTACATTGTTACAAATCTCCTCAAATTTATTTATAAAACAATTAGGTATGGAGGTTAGCCCACCTTAGCCCACCTTATTTTAAGGGAGAGAGTAAAAAAAGTAAATTTAGCTCTTGAAATAAGGAGTTATAACCTTCCATTCACCCTAATGTTCAAGAATAGGTATTTATTATAGTTATTTCACCCTCCACATTCGGTGTAAAAAATGTTTTTTCCTTTCATTTTGCCGTATTTCATTGTATTGGGGTTAATTTCGAGAAAATGACCTTATTTTTTGGAACAAATGGTCACAAAAGAATAATTCATTTTATTTAAAAATTCAAGTCTCTTATCTTCATGTCTATTTAAAGAATGAATAATGTTCTTGCCATATTCCAAGTTTGCATATGTTTAGTCCTAATCATATAAAGAATAATGGAAAACATTTTTTTTTAATTTACTCCATAAGTCACCTTATATTTAGGTGTAAATAAATAAAAATATAAATAAAGTGGAGTATGGTAAATAAATAAAACCTCTTTTTATACTTACTCCAAAGGTATAGTAAATAAATATAAATATAAATATAAATAAACTAGAGGTATGGTAAATAAATAAAATCTCTTTTTATATTTAGTCCATAACCCTCTTTCTATTTAAGAAGGCTCAAAAAAGAGGTTTTATTTAAGTGAATCCTACGAGCCAAATACCATATTTATAAAAGAGGTATGGTAAATTAATAAAAATATAAATAAACGAGAGGTATGGTAAATAAATAAAACATTTTTTATATTTACTCCAGAAGTCACATTATATTTAAGAACACTAAAAGAATGTGCTATATTTAGGTGAAACCTATGGGCCAAATACTATGGGGCAAATACCATGGGCCAAATTATTATTAATACCATGCAAAAAAAACATTATTAACCCTAATATTAGTATTAATAAAAAAAATATGGCACATGGTATTGACCCATGGTATTCATGTGGAATGTAGGTTATTTAAAGGGGGGAATTAAACCAGCATAGATCCATCTTTACTCTGGATCTACTAAGCCCCAGGAGGGATCAAATATCGTCATATGCAAACTATCATGGAGTGAAAAAAATATTTGATCCGGTAGATCAAGGGTAAAAATAGATCTTGTAATTTAATGTCACTTGAACATTTTAATTTGGTTAAAATAAAAAATAAAA
>APFE031371934.1:24068-40098 GCA_000404065.3 Pinus taeda | reverse complement strand
ATGATAACCCATGGTAATATCATGGTATTCATGTGAGCATAGACTATTTAAAGGGGGAATTCTATCTGCTTAGATCCATCTTAATTCCAAGTCTACCAAGTGCTGAGAGGGATAAATAGATTTCATCCCTCCAAGAGTGGTAGAAGTGGAGTTAAGATGGATATAGGTTGGTTTTTATGATAATGAAGATACTAAATAGACCTAGGAAATTATATTATAAAAAACATCTTAAGGTGAATGGTTAAAGCTACATTTAGTCACTTCACAAAATTTAGTAAAAAATACCAATATCTCCATTAATATTGGTTTTTCTGATTTATCAAAATTAAAATTCAAAACAGTGAAATCTTATCACCCTTTCCACATTTCCACATCACCCTCACAAAAGAGAGATAGTCGATGCCCAGATTTCCCACCATTTTCCAAACGTTCTCAATATGATATCTTCATGAAAAAGTTCCCACCATTTTCCAAACGTTCTCAATATGATATCTTCATGAAAAAGTTAAGGTACTGATGTTGGATTAGTTGTTTGAAAAATATGCTGGTTTGTACAACCTTTCATCTTCTATGTTATTCTTAATTTTTCGTAATGATCTGTAGGGGTTGGGCCAGTGCTTGAAAAATATGCTGGTTTGTACAATTTTTTTTTTATTTTTTTTATTTTATTTATATTATTATTTTATTTATTTATTATTTTTTTATTTTATTTTTATTTATTTATTTTTATATTTTTTTTTTTATGAATGGACTAATTCTATTGATAAAAATATGGTACAAGAAGATACAATCAAAAGAGACAGAAAACCGCCAACTGGAAATGATAGGACTATCAACCTTGGTTCCGGAGAAGAAGTGAAACAAGCAAGAAGCTACAGCATATGGCTGGAAGCAAGAAAAAGACTGATTTCTACCTAGAATGGTTTGAAGTCTCAACACGAAGCTTTTTCCCTTTCCTTTTTTTGACTTCGACCCAACCTTCATGGGATGAATGAGCAATAGCAACTTGAATATTGGGGCTCTCCACAGGGGAGCCCTCCTTTTCTGAATCAGAGGAGGAGGTCAAGTGGACGTGTTTTTGAGCGGTGGCTGTATTGGAGGACTGCGCTAGATCATCGGTGGAAGGGACCACAGTATGAGGGGCTTGATCCTTTTCCGCATCGGTACCTTCGTCTTCAGAGCTGGAGGAATCAAAATCCTCGACTGGAGGTGGAGAGCAAGGAGCCCATCATTTGGACTTGGGCTTGGAGAGGTTATCCTTATTCTTTTTTTCCGGGCGAGATGGGCAGGTGTTCTGCAAGCCCTGATTGGTGGTAATGGCAGAAACATAATGCAGTATTTTCATAATCCAGTGTCTGGGACCAGAAAAAGTTGTTTATCTTGAGATTGATTTGGTCTGGTAGTCCTTTGCTCAAATCTAACTCCACACATATTTTGGCATATGAGTAGAGACCTTTGGATTCCCGCCAGTAGTCTCCCATAAGGAAACTGCCCAAGGTGTTGCCTATAGCTCTGTAGACACGAATATGCCATAAGTGAGCAGGTAATTTTGGAAGCCTGATCCATACAGGTGTCTTGGTAATGACTGTTATTGCTGGATCAAAATCTGGGAACCAAGGAGTCAAGAAGAGCCCTGCAGTTCCCATGAACCAAGGGCCTTCTTCTAAGGCCTTTTCATAATGCTTACTGTTATCAAATAGAACAATGAAGTAACCTTTTGAACAGAAACTGATCTTACAATGATGAGTCCAGTTTTCATGGATCCATGCATAGAGATCCTCAGAACGCGGCCACATTTCGTTAAATCTGCAAATGATGGCTCTTTCTGCAAATTCTTGAAGTTGGGTTGCAAGTTCTTCATGGAAGATTTCAATAGAGGGAACTTCATCTATCTTATCAACCAGAAAGGGCTTAGGTTTAAGATCCTCTGGGGGTTGGGGTTCTTAGAGTGTACTGCATCTTTGTATGAGAAGGGATGAGCAGAAGATGGTTGTCCCGCTGCACCTCCTCTCAGGCGAAGGGTTACCACCAAAGAGTTTTTCCTGGTAATGCTATAAGAAGAGAGGGGAAGAAGGTCTTCAAGTTGTTTACCTTGAAAGAGAAGTCTCTGAAGGCCTGAAGGGATCCCAATCCTCCGTTCTAGGTCCAGTTTGAGATCCAGCACCAGATCTGTAGGACTGACCCATTGTAGGATGGTTTTGCCTGTAGGCTGGGAAATTTGGATCCGAAAGGGGTCAAAGAAGTGCCTAGACCCAGTGTCAGGGCTTCTTGTACTTCCTAGAGCAGATCTGCCATAGTGATTTTCCATTCGGGGTGTCAGATTTGTAATATCTTGGCCGATCTCTCTATTGAGAACCCGATCTGATTGATCTATGTCGAATCATTTGATTGCTCTGTAGCCATGGCTGCCCACCGCGAAGATATCAGCTCCATGCCTGTCCTCGGCTTCACACAGGACGTTTCGGGCGTCGCCCATCACCATCTCTGATTCAAACTCGCGAACGGATCTACTCTGGCATAATCCTTTGGCGTGATCCAGGGTTCTGGTCCCGATTCTCTTCAGATCCAGTTCCCCAGTTGGCAAGACATCTGCCGCGCCAAGGCCTGCCAAGCGCAGAACGCTGGTTGCAATGGAGCGAGCGTCTACCAGATATGTTTTGAAGGGCGGATCTACAAGGGAGGGAGATACCAGACACTCCAAAACCCATTGTAGTGCATTGCCGCTCTGCTGCAATCTGTAAGAGGAAGAAGAAGAAGGCATTAGGGCTGTCAACCCTCCAAACCCTAGAGCCATTGTAGAGCTCAGTCAGCCGTTCGACATTTTTCACCTAATAAAAAATAAAAAATCTTCTACGGGTTTGTACAACCTTTCATCTTCTCTGTTTTTCGTAATTTGTTGTAATGATCTATAGGGGTTGGGCCAGTGCACCGTATTGTCCTGAAAGGCGGAGATTGTGCACCAAAACGGAAATTAATCCGTATGTTACAAATTTGTTAAAAAATGCAAGATGTATGAATGTAGTGAATTATGCTAATAAGCAATTTAGATTGGGATAGACGTAATTAAATTTTATTATTTAATTGAAGATTTACGATTAAAATAATAATAGATCTATATGTATATATTAATATATTGATTGGAAGGCTTTTGAAAATGGTCACTTCTTTCCATTAGATCCCTTTTAGGCCTTTGGGATGCCTACTAGTTTCTTATATTATATAGTTGGGGCTTGCTAATTGTTGGCCTGTTGGGGTAAACAAAATGTGTGTGTGTGTGTGTGTTTATTTTATTTTATTTTTTTTATCTCGCAGTTGGAGTCTATGGAATAAGAAAGAAATTTGATAGCTTGACAAAAGTGGTATATATATATATATATATCTTAAATCTTGTAATTGAACTCTATGGAATAAGAAAGAAATTTGATAGCTTGACCAAAGTGGTAGAGAAAAGATTAATCTTTCCTACCTTGACAGAACTGGTGGTCAAGATCAACACCTAAAAGAACTTTGTTGTGGAATATTATCAAAACTAATAGAAGGATATGAAAGAGTATACAGTGAGAACCTTGACAAACATGGCCACTGAAACTTGCAACATTGTTTGTAGGAAGAGAAAATTATGTTTCTTTTTTCCAAACATGTATGTTAGTATATCACAATTTAATGAATATGTTTTCCTATTATCATATATGGTTTCATACTTAAAAAAAACATTCGCCAAGACTTCATTTTTTATTATTCAGTGAAAGATTTGCCAAGATCTTACAATATTTTATAATTCGGTGATAGATTCACCATGTCTTTACAAGATAATATAATTTGGTGAGAGATTCGCCAAAAAAATTATATATACATATTATATTATTGATAAAATCACCTCTCATTTTTCCTATGTATCATGGGGATTCGGCCATTTATTATACATATAAATTTAGGGTGGTTCTTAAAATTTTCCCTGGAATTCCCCCTAGTAGATACCTAGTTTAAAATTATATAAACCAAGTATGAATTCAACCTATATGAGCTACACAATTGGGTATTTCATAGGTTTGAATATTCCAGTGAAGAATTCAATTTCTGGGAGATTACGTTACCCTAATTCATTTTCCCTTAAACTCATAATTTCCCTGAATTCATTACCTAGTGTGAAAATTGTTACCTGCCAAGTTAAAGATCCATAGTTTCCCGAAATTATGAAATTTTGTTTTCCATAACTCCATAATCCATTTGCTAAGCCTCGTTGATAAATCCTCAAAGTTCCCTTCACCCATTTTTAGTTGATTTCCTGATGGAAATATACCAGAAACTCACTTTTCAACAGTGAGCCAATATTTTTGAGTCATTTTTTCCTGAAGGTTCATAATTGCCTCGAAATAATCCACCATATTGTTCAACAATATTTTCAGAAATGTCAAGACATGTTATTTCTATGGTTTGTTGTCGATTGGGATATCAAAGTGATCAATTGGTTGATGAAGTCATTTTAGGGTTTATGTTAGTGTTTTCATTTGGTAGAAAACTCTCTGTCCTTTTCAATTTTAGCTAGTTTATTTTAGACGTCATCCATGAACATTTCCTAAAATTCAGTGCAGAGGGATATTTCAAGCATCAATCAATATTGGTGTATTTATTTTTATATCATTAGTCTGAAAGATTCAAAATGACACTTCAAAAGGTTGATTCACAGGAAATTTCATATTTTGGCATCTAATGGACTTCATTGGTCAGAAGGATTTTAGAAGAATATTATTTTAGTAACTTTCTAGATGAGTTTTTATATTTGTCACTGTGTCTTCTTAGCAGTGATGCAGTTCCAAGAATATCTACATAAATTAAAATAATTTTACATCTCAATGAATAGTTAAAGGTGGGACATTGGGTACCTATATTATAATTTTACATAAACATGATTTTATGGTTGTGAATTTCCAGTATATAAACTGCCGATTTTTGTGCCCATGAGCATTTTTTCTCTAGATTTCATAGGGCATAGTATGAATATGGATGAAATTCATTTTCTATCTATGAAGAAAAAATCCAAATTCAAGTTAAAAGCTCAAGTTAGTCCATTCATAGTAAACACTAGAGCAACAAACAAGGAGGTTGAGAGTTTATTGAGACAGATGAAATTCAAGTTAAGTTTCACCTGGACTTACAACCCTTTGGGAGTAATCTCATGCATTAGAATTGAACAAAAGTCAACTCTTTATACTCACATATCAAAACCAGAAATTGAAGTATGAAAATTAGGTAGTATGGTGGGAAAACAAATTTCAAGAGGTTGAATAGCATATTTCTAGTCAAACAACCTTAGAGACTTCAAGACAGAAAGAAAAAGACTTAACGAGACGAAGTGAGAGTATTTTTCCTACTGGTTCAGGTTCTAAACCAATAGGATTTAAAGTTTTAAAAGGAGAAAGAGAATGAATCATCAGAGGTAAAAAATCTAGACGTATGTACTACAATCGCATTATTAAGTGAGCCCTTGTTTTCTCTACATGAAATTGAAGAAACAAATGCTAATTCATCTACTTCCCCTTCTTCAGGTCAACAATTTTTTTTTTTTTAGATTCATAGGAATGAAGAAGATGAATGAAGCACTAAATAATGCTACCTATTCTAGGTTTTGGAAACAATATTCTACTACCCAAACCGTATTGCTTTCTACACTAGACCTCAACATAGGACAATTTCAATTAGAATTCCTTTAGCCAAAGGTTCTAGTTCCTAAAAGTGTAGAGGATTACAAAACTTCAATATTATATTTTGATACAAAGAAGATTCACCCCATAGATAAAATTGATTTACACAAACAAGTTGGAGAAACGATATATTTCTCTCCAATAAGTTCTACCATGGCAACTTCAAAGCTGCAAGCTTCTCTAAAAAGTATTCATTCTCATCTTAAACTAGAAAATGTCCTCATTAGTTAAAAATACAAATATAAAGGGTTTAGAAGATCTTGTAATAAAATGAGGATTAGATCCTCGTGATATTAATGCTGCTGAAGAAATTATTAAGAGCGGGAACACGAGCATTCAAGCATAAGAAGGCAACTAAAATTACCAACAACATAACATCATCAAGCTTAGGAAGTGGGGAAATTAGAGAAAGAAAAAGAAAATATGTTGTGTATGATTGTTGAGTAGAACATTCAAATTCAGAATATGGAAGCAGATATGGAAAAACTCTTGAAAGAGAAAGAACAACCCATTAGGGCAGATATTTCTACAACAAAAATAGGCTCAGTCATCCAAGAAGCCACTGAACGATTTTCAAAATATATGGGACATTTGTCATTAAAGAATGTTGAAATTGAGAAATTAAAGGAATCACTGTAAGAAATGGAAGAAAATAAAATTAAGGTAGATAATGCATACATCTCAGAAGTAAAATATATTTTCAAGCTTACTAAATAGCATCCATAGCAGAGATCAAAGAAGAAATGGACCACAAACCTGGAGAGGCAACAAGAATCATAAAAGTGTTAAATTAAAAACCTAAGCATGAGCTTGAAGACATGGGGATGAAGACATGATAATGCATTCCTAGAAGTCAGAAAAGTGTTAACAAAAAGAAATTTGATGTTGCAACTCGAAAACAAATTCCAAAACTTAGAAACTCAAATCAAAACATTCCATAGAAATTTTTCTATCCTTTAACAAAAAGGACTCCCATCCTTAAGAGATTCTCATGGTCAATTTATTCCACCGGAAAATTACGAGTACAAGTTACATGACATAGTAAAAGATAACTTAAAGTTTGCTAAAGTAAAAGGAATTATTGGTGGCAAAGCTTTTCTTGAAGGTATAGAAAATTATCTATTTATCTCACATGAGGTTCATCATCTTTTTATCACTAAGACAAATGTTGAAAAATACACCAAGATGGATGAAGCTTACAAGAGGGTTATCAAGTTTTCATGTCCAGATGATGAGAAGTGGGATAAGTTGCTTGAAATTATTGAGTAAAGTAAAAGAAAATTTTCAAATGGAATTGCAAAGAAGACAGGAACAAAATGAACAGATTCATATTTCAAGGTAGCAATTACAAATAGAATCCTCAAATAGTTTGTTGTTTCCACATAATCAGTTCCAGAATTCCTATTTTGAGGTGTATAAATTAGAAATATCCAAATTATTTTGGATAAACCTTTGTTTTTTGTAAAATATTGTATTAAGTTAGATATTTTTGAATTAGACTCTATATATACATTGTAATTCAAGGTAAGAAGGGTTGATCCTTGGAGAGAGCAAAGAAACATAATTCTACTTTTCTAGAAATTTTGAAGATAACCAAAGGCTTCTGACTTTAGTTTTAGCATCATTTGTGTTCATGTGAGTTTTTCCAGTATAATCATTTATGTTTTTAATCATATGTTCAAGGTGATATAGAATTTATGGTAAGGCTAAGTTGAGGATTGACTTCCCCGAAAACACACTGCAAAGGTATAATCATTATGGAGAATAACTAATTGAATAAGTTGTTTAAATTAGTAAATCCACATCATTAAATTGTTGCCTTCTATCATCTCTTGAATACATATGTGTTGGCTGTAGAAATTTCTCTACACGCTTCTACTATATCTGATGAATTAAGTATTCAGGATGAATGCTTAATTATCAAATATCTTCTTTCATTTATCACAATCAATTGAAGAATTATATGTTGTTAAGATTGAAGATCGACACTTTGAAAAATATTTGAACCCTCTAGATTGTATAAGCATGAATGGTTTGAATCATTAATCATCCATTTAAAATAAATCCCTCACTTATATTCTTTGGCACAATTCTCGAGCCTAGAACGATCTTCAAAGAGACAACATGCGACATATCATTGGAGCTAGTAGGGTACTGATAACGATGAGGGATGCAGGCTAGCATCATGCAACAATAGATACATTAGACGAGGGTGTGGATGATGATGATTAGTGTGATGATCATGATCATGATGATGAGGGTGGTTATCATGATGCTTTTGGTAGTACCACCCTATCAGATCATGGTTGTTAGGGTGTCAGTGATCCTTCTGGTAATACACTTCCTTGTGAGTTTCCTAAAGATGAGATGTCATAACTAGAGGACGTGCCCTATGTTTCTCTTGACAGAGCAGACCAACGACCTCCTCCTCCACCTCAACATAGTTTTACAAGCATTGATTATGCAGTAGTTGACCATCCATCGTATTTTACTATAGACTAGGTTGACACTACATCTGTTTTATCAGATATTTGATTGCATTTATTTGACTTGTTTCTATATAGATATATCTATATAGTTCTTGTCTATGTACTTAATTTATATGTTGGTGTTGATGTGTATATTGTTAGGTCATGTTAGATATGTTCACTTAATGTGCTTGAAGATAGTTGTGTATGTGCATGATAACATTTATTTGACATGAGATTTATATTAATTTGAGGTTGTGTGTGGTGATAATGTTAGATTACAATTTTTGTGTTTTCTTAGATATGATCACGATGATGATGCCTTGTTAGATTACTAGTTTTGTGTGCTAGCTAATGACGTTTATATGTGTTAGAGGTGTATATTATTAGATGATGGTAGTGAATCTGAATGTGTATCTTAGATGATGTTTATGATTTTTTCATGGTTATCAACATGATGTTTATTTTAATGAAATAATATTTATTATAGATCATGTATTGGTGAACTTATGTCAAACTTTTATATATGAAATCACATGCAAAACGACTTACTTAAAAAAAATGCAAAGATATTTTTATAAATTACAAATTTTAGTATGGTTGAAAATATGAAAAAATAATAGTGTTTCTTTTTATGTGAAAAATTAAATTTGTTCTATGTAGTAAAAATAAATTATATTTTTTTATTCATTACATTTCTTCCTCATAATAAAAACAAATAATTATATAATATATATATTATATATATATATATATATATATATTATATATATATATATTAATATATATATATATATATATATATATATGTATATATTTATTACTTTCGGTTACTTTATATCTCTATATAAAGTTATATAAGATTAATGTGTAAATTGAAGTATTGTAATTATGGCTGACGTTAATTTCTTTTGTAATTACTATTTTTAATTTGTTAATTTAAACTATTAGTCTACTATTTTTAAATGTAACATTATGTAACAACATCTCTCCCATACTGAGTTGTAGAGCGCCTCTGAGTGCAATTAATTTAGATTTAATATAAGTCCAAAAATCATATTTTTATAAAATTTATTTTATTGCTAAAGTTATGAGATTTTCAAGAAATTTAAATTTAATATTTATAAAAATTATTACCGAGTTTAATTAGAAATTTCTCTCTAAAGATGAGGATAAAGAAATGTAACATGATAAGGTTTCATGTGAAGTTACTTATAGTTGGATAATTTCTCTATTGGACGTTCCCCCTAAGGCAAGTGATTTTTTTTATTTTTTATTTTTATTTTTTCTAGTAATAAAGATATAACATTTTGATGTTATTTTGGTTCTTCATTTGCTATTGTACTAGTTTAAATTTAACTATTTTTAATAATAAATATGAGTTAAATAATACAAAAATAATAATTAGATTTGAACTTTTGACAAATAATATATTTGATTATTTCTTCATGAACAACTTAAAAAATATTATTTTTTCCACATACTTATCACAAGATAGTTACGAAAATTCATGTTTTTCACATTTCTCCTATCTAATATTACATCATTTTCAAATGGTAAAGGCACGCCTACTTTAAATAATTTAGCTATAAATACATAAAAATAGATATTATTTCACATACTGTAAATAGGAAAGAAAAATGCATCACTAAGTCTATTTGAAACTCAAACAAATTCCTCCTAATCACCATCACAAACTTGATGTGCTTCATATGTTCCTATTTGAGAAGGCATGTGACCCTCAATCATTTTATCCTAGATAATGTACACAATTGGAGACACTTATTTTTAAGTATTGTAAAAATGTTTCCATTGCAAAAAAAACTTGTAAAAGCGTTTGTGAATCTTACCAATTATATTATTAAATGTCAATAAGATGAATAAAAAGATAATATAATTAGCGAAATAATGATATCAAAAACATACAACAATAGTATAAATGATGAAATAATACAAGTACATGTCACTCTCGATTTTCATCACCCTAATTATCTTCCTCACTTGGCCTGATAACAATGTCGTTCTCAAAAATGTGTTTTGATTTAGGGTCATTTACATTATTCTGATCAAAGGTGTTCCACCACTTGTACCTAAAAATAACAGATTAGAACAAAGAGAAGTCCACTTGAATGATCTCTTGTATCTTTCCAACATAACCTAATGTCTTCTACATTAGGTTTTGATTGCAGTGGCTAGCACAACTATATTGGTTGAACTAGACTTCCACTCCATAATCTTATGTCATGCATCCATCATCGACATCCTCCATGTGAAAATGATGTCCATATGCCCACATAGATGGGAACAAATGCACCTATAAAAAAATGAAAAAATCACAGTGTCATGTGTCTAGTAACCCGAACATAATTAAAAATTAAAAATATATATAGATGTTACAATTTAAAGGTGTAGTATCAAGTCAATTTTTTTTTTTCCTGAGAAGAAAATCATAATTTCAATATAGGTGAAATTACATGTTGTAGATGCCCATGGGCATATGTTGTAATGTGACCAAAGTCCACTATCAAAGTTCTAAAATAATTACAATAGACCCCAAGGGGTGTACAGTGCTATTTTCAATTCCAAAAAGGAAACTAAAATGTCATCCAGATGGTGATCACTGTTAAGTAATATGAAATAATTTACAACTATTTATCAATTTGTATTATAAACAGAATTGTCAGCAAAAATTTCTGAAAATTTTAGGGGTTGTTCCCCCTCTGAATTTCCCTGTCGATGTATGGCCCGTGGAAGTACTGATATGTTCTTGCTAGTGTGTGTTTTATGATCAACCAATCTCCTAGAGGACAATATGCCAAGAGACCAGAAGGGGTAAGTTTCTTGTCTTTGATTTCGCTGCTTCTCCCCACCAAGAGTCCCAAGTGGTCAGTGAGTCTTCTCCATGCCAACTCTTGTTTATGTTTAGAGTTGTACGAACTTGTGTCCATATTGAAATTATAATGGGGCACGAGAGGAAGAGATTTTGTGTCGTTTCCTACTCCTGATGGCAGAGAACACACCAAGTAGGACCAGTGAAATCCCTCTTTCTAAGATAATCTCTGAAGGGAATTCTGTTTTAAAGAATGCACCACATCAGGAGTCTTGTGCGCATGGGGGCTTTCAGTTTCTAGAGAGGCTTCCACCAGCTTTTTAAGCTTTCCAGTTTTGAACCAGAAACAATGATGTCATAGCCTTGTTTAGAGGAGTAATGGCCCTTTTTTGAGTGTCCCTAAATAAGTTCATCCTCTTGATTAATTAGTCTGACATGTGATTCTGTGAGGGCTTGAAGGAAATTTTGCCATGTCCTTTCCCATTCAAAGGGTATGTTCTAGTTCTCCCCAGAGTGCCAAGCTTGAGAAAGGAAATTAGAGTTTTGTTGATCATAGAGGAGTTCAATATATCTGATGCCTCTGCTGTTTAAATGATTTACTAGCTCAGGTTGGAGTTGATATGTGTTCCCACTTCCGATCCAGGGATCTATCCTAATATGGATTGAAGCCCCATTTCCAATTTTCCATATGAGTCCATCATTTATAATGGGAAAAGTATTTAGGATTGCTCTCTATATGACAGAGATGCCCTTCTTGCTCTAGGAGGGACGTCTTATCCAATCATTAATGGGCATGGGCCAAATGTATTTGTGGGCGACAACCTCCGATCAGAGACTTTTGTGCTTAAGTAATAGCTAGCCCTATTTTGCTGCCAAAGCTTGTGCAAAATAATGGAGTTGCTTAAGTCCCTAGCCACCCCATTTTTTGGGAGTGGCGATTCTGTTCCACTTAACCCAAGTAAATGGTTTCCCCTCCTTTCTTCCCTTCCAAAGGAAATGGCAGCAAACTTGTTGTATTCTGCGTAGAATCCCCTTTGGGATCCAAGCCAAAGACATCCAATAGACTGGTGTGGCTTCTGATACTGATTTGATTCGAATCAATCTTCGAGCCTTAGATAGGAACCTATGACACCATATATTGATTCTTTTCTCTACCTTGGTGATGAGCCAGTTCCAGTCTATTATTTTGTATGCATCAGGCTTGAGCCTAAAGGCTAGATACTTCAACCCATCCTTTATATCATTGACTTGAAATCAGAATTTTTGAAGTGTGAGTTGTATTTCCTGCTGGGAGCATTCCAAGAATGAAATGGTAGACTTTCCCCTATTGATATCCATCCTAGTGGCACCACTGAAAAGATTTAGAATCTCATTCATAGTTTTAGTGTCCTGTACACTTCCACTTAGGAAGATAAGAATGTCGTCCATAAAGAGGAAATGTGTCAGGTTGAAATTATCAGTGATATTTAATCCCCTGAGTCTCCCTCTTTGTTTTTCGGAATCAATCAATCTACTCAATCCTTCCATGACCAAAAGAAAGAGTAGAGGGGGTAGTGGGCATCCCTGTCTTATGCCTCTTGTAACATGAAAGGAGGGAGTGGCAGAACCATTGATGAGGATAGAAAAAGATAATGAGGAGATGCATCCCATGATCCAGTTCGAGAAAGCCAGGGGGAAGCCCAAATGGGTGAGGATAATTCTTATGTATAACCAACTGACTTTGTCGAAGGCTTTCGATAAATCTATTTTGAGAGTCAGCCTTTTGAGCTTCTTAAGTGTAATTGAGTGTAGGGCTTCCTGGGCCGAGCCAATAGCTTCTTGTATATTTCTATGATGAAGAAAATCAATTTTTTGATGGGATATGTGATTAGATAAGATGGGCTTTAAGAAGTTGGTGATGATTTTGGATATGATTTTATAAAGGCAATTGCACAGAGAAATAGGCTAGAAGTCATTGAAAGAATAAGGGGAGTCAGTTTTAGGGATCAGAGCAAGGTAGGTGGAATTTAGTGGGGCATAGATATGGCCCAGGATTCTGCTTTCCTTAATGACCTCGAGAAGATCCTACCCCAAAATATCAAGAAATGTTGTGTAAAATTCAACAGGCCATCCATCCGGGCTTGGAATCTTATCTGTTGGAAATAATACTAAGAGGGGGGATGAATCAGTATTATCACATCAATAAAACTTTTTCATTTCCATATTCAGATTCATATATGCTACTTCCACAACTTCTTATGATTCAGTTAGTTGATCCTTAATGAGTGCATTAGAACATTATCAACCATATTAACAGTAAACAGGTGCAGTAAAATAGAACAGATCATCACACATAAGCCACACACATGAACACCATGATATAAGGTGGAAACCCAATGTGGGTGAAAACCACCTGCTGCAATATGTCTCTATCTTCTTTCAATTAGAAACTTCTTTTCACAATTGTATTGGTGCAGTCCTTTACCAGTACGCAGGCTGCAACTTGCAGAGAGCTACAACCCTCTCTCATTTTCCAGACTCTCCTGGAAGGGAGCTACAATCCCCTTAGCTCTTGCACTATCCAAGATAATAGTACGTAGGTGCTGGCCTACAGAAGGCTAAAACCTTCTCTTTCTTCCAGGGACCACGTTTCATAAATTTTTCAGACTGGATCCATGAACATCAATCAATCATCAAGAATTTTTGCATCAAACAATCTCCTTTTCACCAATTAGCATTGAATCAAGTAGATACTTCTCTAACAGCTGTATCCAAATCACAGTAACTGTAACCACACACCAAATCTAAACCCAGAACAAAAAATAATATCATTCAAGCTTAAAGATTAAGACCCATCAATAGAACTTATCCTTCTCCTTGCGCTCAGGTTCCTTCTTTATTCAGATCCAGATCTGCACCATAACCTAATCACAGTATTCCAGATTTAGCACTTTATCAGATATTCAATAACAATTCAGATGATGCTTTGCCAAATGATCTCCTTCCCCTTTATAGTCTTAGGCCTTTCACAATACCATGGTCCAAAACCATAATAACACAATACCATGAACCCAATACCTAGGATCAACACTTTTGGATGCAATACCACGGACCAAAACCATAGGATCAAAAAAATGTCGGACCAATACCATGAACCAACCATGAAAGTATGTGAACTTTTATCCACATGAAATAAACTTTTTCTCCACATAAAAGTGCTTGAAATTTTCTCCACATGAAATAAAATTTTTATCCACATGAAATACACTTTTTCTCCACATAAAAGTGCATGAACTTTTCTTTTCTACATGAAATAAACTTTTCTCCGCATAAAAGTGCGTGAACTTTTTCTCCACATGAAATAAAATTTTCTCTGCATAAAAGTGCGTGAACTTTTCTCCGCATAAAATTACGTGAACTTTTTACATGAAATAAAATTTTCTCCGCATAAAGTGCGTGAACTTTTCTCTACATGAAATAAACTTTTATCTTCATGAAAGTGCGTGAACTTTGCTGCACTATAATGTATCATCTGAGATGAGTGGGTTGCCATCAAGTACAACATATGTATCATAATGCCAACAATCTCCCCCTTTGGACTTGATGGCAACAACAACCAATCACTCTCCCCCTTTGACATCAAGGGCAAAGGGCAAACCAAGATAATCTCTTTCCTAGAGAAACATTCTGCTGACCATACTCCCCCTGAGTACCTACTGAAATCTCTGCTCTGCTGAAGTGTTCTGTTCATGCTCCCCCTGACTATAAGCAAGCTCATTCATATCAGCAACCCTAATTTCCTTCTATTCTTTCTCTGCCTTCATTCCACTTGAAACCAACAACAACTGTGAACTAGAACCAAAAGCTTCTAAGGTAATGCCAACAATGCATCATTAGAAGTTTATCTGCTCCCCCTGAACCCGTGCCAGATTGTCTCTGTCAGACCCATATTAGACTATCCTCAACCAGAGCCTGTCCCTACTGATATCCATCAAGCCTCCATATACGCGACTATCTCTGACAAACTAGCGTATGTACGCGGATCCTCCTCAAGCAACTCACGCACACCCATTTTTCTCTAAAATAGACAAGTTTTAATAGCAAGATGATGCATCAACTACTCCCAGCTTTTGCCTGAGGTATTCAAAGGTCTCCCTGGAAAAGGTTTGGTGAGAATATCAGCAACTTGTTCCTTAGAAGGAACATACTCCAACTTGACCTTTTGTTCAATCACTTGTTCCCTGAGAATGTGATACTTGATCGGTATGTGCTTTGTCTTTGAATGCATGACTGGGTTCTTTGAAATGTTGATTGCAGTTGTATTATCACATAAGATGGAGATAGGTGGTGTACAAGTGATTTAAAAGTCTTGCAAGGTCTGCATCATCCAAAGGAGTTGAGTGCAGCAAGATGTAGTAGCTACATATTCCGCTTCAGCTGTAGATAAAGCAATCGAACTTTGTTTCTTGTTGAACCAAGATACTAATATGGAACCCATAAAGAATGCACCACCACTTGTGCTCCTTTTTTCATCCACGCTTCCAGCCCAATCTGCATCTGTATAAGCATGAAGAGTGAGATCTGTAACTCTAGGATACCATAAGCCATAGTTTTGAGTTCCTTGAAGATACTTGAAAATTCTCTTTACTGCCTGAAGATGAGTTTCCTTAGGATTTTCCTGAAATCTTCCAACTATTCCCACTGCATGCATGATGTCTGGTCGTGTACCTGTCAAATAAAGTAGACTTCCAATCATGGATCTATAGGTTGGCTGATGCACTGCTGCTGATTCATCATTTGCACTAAGACTGCATCCTATAACCATAGGAGTACATATTGGTTTTGAATCTTCCATGCCATACTTCTTTAGAATCTGCTTGAGGTACTTGGTTTGAGACAAGAAGACACCGCCTTCATTTTGTTGGATTTGCAATCCAAGAAAGTATGTCAGTTCTCCAAGCAAAGACATTTCGAATTATTTATGCATCACCACGGCAAAGCTTTGACTCATAGCTTCTTCATTGCTGCCAAAGATAATATCATCTACATAC
>APFE031371934.1:6843-22623 GCA_000404065.3 Pinus taeda | reverse complement strand
TTCATAAGTCCTAACCAAACCATCCTGGAGAAATCGTCAATGAATAATATAAATTATTCTTCTCCTCGAGGAGACCTTATCCTAAATGGACCACATACATCTGTATGGACTAGCTCAAGAGGCCAGCTGGCTGATCCTTCCTTCTCAGGGAAGTTATTTCTGGTTTGCTTTCCAAACTGACATGATTTGCATATGGTGCTGTCTGGAATTTAGATATTTGGAAGACCACGAACAACCTGGTATTTGCATGCTTTCCTTATTTGTGAAAAGCTTAGATCCCCCAACCTCCGGTGCCATAACTAGTGTTCATCATTCTTGCTCAAATAACATTGTTGTTCTCCTTCTTCAAATATGTATAGATTATTTGGAGTTCTTCTGCCTTTGATTACTGTTCTTCCTGTATCAAGATCACAAACACTACACCCATCTGATCAGAATATTACCTCGATTCCATTATCACACATCTGACTAACACTCAATAGATTATGCTTCAAGCCATCAACATAGCAAACATTTCCAGCTTTGACCTTTTCTTTCAACTGAGCAATGCCTTTTCCTTTTATGGCTGTAGGGGTATCATTTCCAAAAGAAACTTTCTTTCCATTTTCTAAAGCAGTATATGATTCAAGTTTTTCTTTATCACCTGCCATATGCTTCAAACATCCACTCTTGATGTACCATTGATTTTCCTGTCCTTCTGCATATAAAGCTATCCCACATCTTTCTGGTTGCGGTTCCTTCATTCTCCATGTTTTGGCACTTGAGGTTTGTTCCTTCTGAGTTTTCTTCCAAAACCTGCTCTTGCATTCAGAATCTTCATGACCAAAATTATTACAAATGGAACATTCAATTTCATTTTCAAGGGCGGAAAATTTGTTATAGGTCCTCTTCGTGATTGCAGGCATACTTTATTTGTTTTTGAGCTTCTCTAGTCATGATTGTCTTATAGGCAACACATTGAGCTGCTTTGTGACCAAAATTATGGCAAGGAGAAACATTGGCCATTGGAATAAATTCCTGCGATTATCTCCAACCGATTGTAGTTTCTACTGACATCCATTCTTGAAGAAAATTGGGAAAATTTTACCTGTGGCTGGTTGTAGCTTCTATTTGTCCTTAAGGTAGCATGCCCCTGATTTTCTTGATAGTCTTTGTTTGTTCTTGAGTAAGACTGTCCTCGATTTACCTGATGATTTCTATTAGGCATTTTCTCACTCCTTCTTGCTGCATCAAGATAACTTTTGGAGGTGGAAGTTTGAGATGCTTCTCCATTATACCCTAGCCTTGTCTTGATTAGAGGGGAATGCTGCACATTGATAATCTCATCCAGAGTTTCAGATCCTTTAACAAATTTGAGATTAAGGGCCTTTGTTTTCTCAATTTCTTTTCTAAGGCCAACAATTTCACATTCTAACTTCTCAAGAGATTTTTCCTTTTCATCAAGTTGACATTGCAAAGTATCAATGATCACATTCCTTTCTTCTAAACATGTTTTGAGTCTATAAATCTCTTCATAAAAGCCATCTACATCTATAGCATCCACGTAATCATCATCTTCAAAGGCCATTAAAAGTTTATAGTGATTACCTCGTTCATCTTCATCAATATTTGATAGTCCATCACTATCTTCATGTGTGTAATAACTTTTCTTATTTGCATTCTATTTCTTGTTCCATCTAACAGGTTCCTTCCCCTTGTCAATCTTATCCTTATGAGGACATTTGGCAGCATAGTGACCTACTCTTCCACAAGCAAAAAATTTGAAAGGTAACTTACCTCTGAATCTTCCAGTACCCGATTGAAGATTTCTGACAAAATTTGATTCTTCTTCTTCTTCTGACACGTGTCCTGACTCATAGTACTCTCCTTTGCCTGAAGCCTTGAAGACAGCTACTCTCCTATCTGATGGACCTCCTTTCCTCATTTCATAAGCAGTTAGAATTCTGTGCAGCTGTGAAATTTTAAGGTTTTGTAGATTCTCCTTTTCTTCTATAGCAGAAACTTTAGATTCAAATCTAGAGGACAAAGATCTTAGAACTTTTTCAACCACAACAGCCTCTTTATTTCTTCACCCAAATTTTTCATAAAATTAACAATCTCATCTACACGAAGAAAATAATTAGCCACACTTTCATCATCATACATCTTGAGATTTTCATACTGAATCCTGAGGGTTTGAAGTTTTGCTCGTTTTACCTGATCATCTCCTTCATAGCTCAAAACAATCTTGTCCCATATCTCTTTTGCGGATTTAAACTGCATTACCTTGACAAATTTTGATTGAGATAGGCATCCTAATAGAGTATTGATCGCCTTTGCATTTGTCTCCATACCTCATCTCTATATGCTTTCAACCTTGGGTGCTTTTCTTGAAATGTTTTGTTCACCTGTTGAATAATCAGGTCAGCATCTCCAAACACCTTTGCGTTCTTGATTCCTTTGTCTTTAGCTACATTCAGGCCCAATATCAGAGCCTCATACTCTTCTATATTGTTTGTGACTTGGAAGGCCAGCTTAAGAGACAGTTGTGTGTTTTCTTGTTTTGGAGATACCAGCACCACCCCTGCTCCTGCAGTCTCCCTGGAACATGCTCCATCAAAGAACATCTCCCAAACTTGACTTCCTTGCTCTTCCTCGGCCTGAACTGTTAGTTTCCTGATTTTCACTGAGGCCTTTTGAGATTCTTCTATTTGGAGGATACATGCTCCAAAATCGGTGTCCTCTGCATATATAGGATGATTAGAAGGATTATTTTCATCACTGATGATGTATGCCAACTGTGCTTCTTTATATAATCTCTTGCTCTCTCCTCCAAAAACTGGGACAGTGGCATAAGATAGATCATTCTGTAATGTCCCACCTAGTCTCTTAATCCATCCTCTGGACAACAGCATGCCAAACTTAGGAGGGACATCTGCTACCACAATGTCCATCACCATGCTCTTCATGGGCAGCTGAGTTAGGGTAATAGCTAAATCTTTGATCAATCCTAAGCATTTCACTTTCCTTGAATCAAAAGAGAATAGATCATGATATGGTCTAGCAATATCAAGGCCTAACTCTTCCATGACAGCTTTTGGCATTAGATTGTGGCTAGCCCTTATGTCTAGCAGGCAATTGTGGAGGATTTTGTCATGAATGGTCAAGGAGACATAAAAAGATGGAGAATTATCATCAGTAGGTTCGTTCATTGGGTTGAGCACAATTGCAGGCTTGTCATCTTGCAAATTGACGGAGTCAGTGGAGGTTTGTGTGGCTTTCAACTCAAGAGCTTCAAGGATAGGCTTTCTAAATACTTCACTCTTTACAAGTTCTAATAGAGGCACAGATATTTTCAATTTCCGAACTGCTGCTTCAAAACTGAAAGGGGAAGGGAGCTTATCAGGACCTCTTACCTCTTGAACTGGTGCTTTGAGGATGACTGGATTAGCTGCTGGTCTTTTCTGTCTAATATTCTGTGATTCTGTTTGAACAGCAGCTCTTTGGGAAGGATTCTCCTTGACATTATTTGCATTTGACCTCAGGTTATATCTTTGTTGTTCACCAGTCTGTAGAACAACCTCTCTGTCCCACCCTTGACTGTCTTGTTCTTGCAGCAAAGACTCTTCATATTCAGCCAATGTCAAGAAGGCAGCACTGCCTTTATCTTCCATGCAATGAATTTCATCATCATCTTCAATCTGTTCCTCCTCCATGACTACACTTTGGAAAGGAGCTTTAATTTTATGTTCTTCATTTGGTTCTTTACCCCTCTACATTATTTGTAGCTGTTCATTTGCTCTTCTGAATGGATTCGGGTTTTTAGGATAAAATGTGTTTTGTTGCCTTGTTTTTCCTGAGTTTTGTTCAACCTTCAGCTTAGATATCTCAGCAGCCAATGACTCTATCATCCTAGTCATTTTATCTAATTTAGGATCTAATGATGAAGCAGAGGAAGAAGAAGCCTCACCTCTCTACCTTCTTCTATCAGCATAACTCTTAAGCTTTTCTGCAGCCATAATATTAGACTCTACTTCTAGAGCTGCATCTTGCATATCAGCCAGAGTGGCACATCTTCTTTCTCTCAGTAACAGGCAGAAATCAGAGTCAAAAGCATTGGCATAAGTGATTTTGGCCAAGGTGGGGGTTGGCTTTACTTCAGTTGGCATTTTACTATCCATCCTATTAAATCCTTTATTAAAATCAGGCAATGATTCCCCATTTTCCCTCTTCAAGTTATCAAACTTAGTATGGTAATATAGCAAGTCTTTTTTATCTCCCCAGTGCTTCAAAAATGCATCATCTAAGGCTTCAATATCAGCAATAGATCTAGGGGTCAATTCTCTGAACCATTTTCTGGCCTCTCCATCAAGGCTCTGGACAAAAACTCTCATCCACACATCATTTTCACTTACATCTAAGTTATTAGCATAACTATAAAAAGCCTCAAGGTGCTCTTCAGCTGTTACCCCATCTGTACCAGTAAACTTAGGCATGTATTTCTTATACTCTCCTATAGGCATGGCATTCAAAGGAACAGGCAAGACTAAGGGTCCATACCTAGCAGCAACAATTCTTTCCATCCTCGTGGGTGCTTGCTGACCTGCCATGACTGGAGTGGGTAGAATGCTACTGGCAGATTGAATAGTGGGAAACAATGAAATGGATGGCAGAGATAAGGGAATATGATGGACTGTATGGGAAGCTTTCTTTGGACTGAGATCCAAAGGGGAAGTAAATGAACAAGGAGTTGTATGAATCTCCGAAGGAAATTTCTCACTAGCAACACTAGGCTCTATATCTTCAAATGATACATTCTCAACTATAGCTTCCTCTTGCAGAGATACATAAGATTTCTTAGGCTTACCTGATCCTGATGCTCCTTTTTGTGAAGTTTTCTTCGACTTGATAATCTTTTCAGGGTCAGGCACTGATCCAGCTGGTGATTTCTGAGGATTTGTCCGGGTATGCCTCACAATATGAGCCAGAACTAAAACGTGGAGTCACCAAAGGTTGGTCTTCCTCCAGTGGAGTCACCAGATAGATGATTACAACCAGAAATGTGTCCAAACCTTGTGTATCATGAAAGCTTGGAAATGTGTCGTTTCCCAGGGAAGCTGAGATTCAATCTCCTTTCCTCGGCAACGGCGCCAATTAATGTTATCACCCCAAGAAACTCTCCTAGGTTGTATCTCAGAGATGCTTGGGAACATTACAAACTCAACAAAATGTTGGAAATTGATGAAAGGGAGGTCTGATGCATATTCAAGCCAAATAACCACTTCTACTATGCTTAACTCCAGACATGGGTGAACACCCCCAGACTACAATGCTTTAGACCACCAATCACTCACAGTTTAAGGAATAGGTGAACATGGAGAATACTGACCACACCAGCAGATGCACAGGACCTTGTGATGGTCGGCTGCAACCAGTAAAGAGGTCTGCAAATTTATTTCCCAATACACAGACAGGATGACAGCTCTCTGGCATTAAGTAAAAGAAACTTGCATAACACATTCAATAATACATACAAGATCCTAACACAGAGGTGGGATGATAGCCCCTCTAATGCTAAATATCAAGAGCACATCAATAAATGCATAACAGGCACAGCCTAGAACAGAGAAGAAGTGGAAAGTGAGAAATTAACAGCAAAAGAAGCTTGTGTTAGCTGAAAATGAAGACCAGATGCTGCAAGTATCACAGTAGTTACAGTCTCCAAAATTTGAACCTTACATCCAAACCAAAACCATCAACCCTATTACATTGAGTTCTGGATATATATAGAGTTTGATTACAAAAATATATGCTATCTTATGCGTGAAGGGGTCATAATGGACCACCAACCACATTAACTATCTGAGATGAATTTCTGCTACAATATGTTGCTTTAATGAATACATTTGACATTTTTTGGTACTTGATTGTCCTCCTCTAGCAAGCGAAGTGTCTTAGAAGATGAAATTCCATAATTGTTGGTTGCGTTTAATTGCTCGAGGCTTGTCTTTCTCGTCCTTTGGTCATACTGCTCTTGAATGCAGTTTTTGAGGAGTAACTTCTCGGGGTACTTTGAACTCTGGCCACCTTTGTCCTTTGGATGCATGATACAAGTTAAAGACACAAAGACTGCATGGCAGGAGTACGAGCAGGGTGGGTAATGAACGTCAGTCATTCAATCGCACAGATGGACGGCGGCGATTAGTTTGCAGGAGAAATTGGGAGTCGATGGGAGTGAAACTATCATGAGCCGTTGGATCTTGACCAAACGGATCCAATGGTCACCAGGCGGCAGGTATGCACAAAAGTTAACAGGCGGGAAGGACAGACAGGCGATAAGTGGTATTCCCCACACTGCTTATTGGAGGAAGTCGGTAAGCGTACAGAGGGGCGCAATCACAATAGGAGGGTGACATGTGGCAGATGGGACTGGCGGAAAACATCTTTATCGTGTGTTAACAAGTGGTCAAGTCACGGCATTGGGAGAAGTGGATAGCGTCGGATTATGAAGAATACGATAGCCAATGGGAAAAGTCAACGGGGTTTAATGAGCGGGAAAAGCAATGTAGACCGTCGGATCTTGACATGGAAAACCGACGGTTACGACTAAGGCGGAGGGTTTGATTGCACATGTGACAGGGGACAGTGGGCGAAAAGCACACGGTCATGTGCTATCGGTTATATGATGGTTTAAACTCGGTGCCCGGGGAGCTTAAGGAAATATGGATTACAGAGGTAAAACAAAGGTAGCCGGGGCTATGAGGGTATACAGAAAATGTAGAAGAAGAAGGTAACCAACAACTATGAGCACCTTTTTGCAAAAAACACCCCGATTAGGCCTGTACTTGATCCTCAAACGATGGAAGTATGTAGCAGAGCTAACACTTTCTATTAGGAGATATTGCTCATTTGTCTTCTGTATTTCACACAGATCATAGTTTACAGTGATTCAGCCACTTTACCACATATTTTAGTTCCTTCCATCGACCACAAATAGAACTGCTTCAAAAAAAAATATTTTGTATTGTTACATGTCTTGGGAACATGCCAAACATTGTTTTATACTTAAAACTTGTGGTCACAAAGTTTTAGAATGATGCTTTCACCTTGATAACACTAGGAAACTCAGCCCCCAAAGATCTAGTCTTCATGGTGTCACCATAGTCCCATAGAAGGCTCAAATGTCTTTGCAATAGAATATTTGAATGCCTCCATAGAAGGTTCGGATAGTTTTAGAATTTTAATTTCTTTTATGAGCATACTTCTTCATATAGGGAAAAGTATAGTCGCGGGAGCTTGCTTGGATGTTTGATATGTAGTTCTCAGTTCTTGGACAAGTATTATTTGGTGTCGTCATCAATGCCTCCTTATCTTGTTCAAACATTCATAAAATTTGTATGCTTTGATCTATAATGGAGATGCTCAGATTGGTCACAAATTTGAATTTCATTTTGAATGAGGCATGATATAGTACAAACTTCATATTTCTAATGGGCCACATAATGTCATAGGTATGTCTTTGTTCCACAAAATATTATTCTTCTTATAGCTAATATTACACAAATAAATACTAGTCTTCTTGTAGCTCACATCATCGGGGATAATCTCCTTCCTATAGCTTGCATCATTTCATAGATAATAGTCTTACTGGCATTGCTTCTATACTTAAGAAACTTTTTTTATTGTCTTGTCATATATATATCAAATTATTATACAACGAATTATTATGTCTTAGAGATAAAGAACTTATCATTTTGTTTTGAGTGAGGATACTTCACATTATTTCCTTATCCTTTCATCCTTCTTTATTCTTTGTAGACTTCAAAGATATATAACTTGATTGATGTGTGTGTGTGTATTTAGATAAGAACAAATATATGCTTAGATTTCTGGTTCAATGTTTTTCTTGAGCTTGGACTCCAAACAAAGAATATATCTTGGAAAGATATGATGGTGAAAAAATATAAGTTTTGCACGTCCTTGATCGGATGTTGTAGCCTTATCACATACATGAAGCTTGGATGAATGATCTGTAATATTTTCACTCTTTTGAAAATGAGAGAAAATATCTTCAAGGATGTTTGATGAGTGAATGAGAGTTGTCTTATAATAATTCCAAGAGCCTTCAAGAGAGTGATGGTTTCTATGAAAGTAGCATGATCTTCAAGCCTTTCTTATTTTTTGATAGAGAGTGATAATTGTTGAAAGAGTGTCTTTAAACAATATGTGAACGAATTGTGATCTTCAAGTTTCCTTCTTATACCTTAGCTTTGATACCATATTGAGAAACTTGGTGCTAGTCGATAATGATTGTTTTCTCTTAACTTGATAATTACTTGTGAATGTTTGTTGGCTTCTTATTACTATTATAATATTCTTCGTCAAGTAATTATACAAATATGCAAACCATAAAGATCAAAAAGAGACAAAGAACACTAGAAATTAGGCTCCAAGCCAAGGCAAAACCCCACAAGGGGGAAAACCCAAAAATTTTGTCTCTTATAGAATCAGATCAAAATGAGGTATCCAAGACCCAATACCAAGACCAAAATTTCCACCAAAATGTCGATTCAAACCCCCTCCAAGTCACCTCCAATGTCAAAGTCAAACATGGTCAAATTGTCCCAAATCTGGTCAACTCTTGAAATTTCAGCCCTAGAATTTTGGGCTTGTAGTAGCAATAAAAAAATTCATCCTTCAAGTTTGAAATTTGGTCAAGAAAAATATATTTTCTTTGAATTCAATTCTCTCTCCTTTGACTTCTGCTTTTTGTCCTCCTTTGCATGCTTCAGATGTACTTGTGTGTTTATGAATGAGCTTTCAAATGAGTTGAACTTCCTCTTATATATATCTTTCTAGGAGGGTCAAATAGGTGGCTCTTGGAGGCCCAAGCCAACTTGTTCCCAAGGAGGGCCAACTTGACAACTTTTGGTGGTCTTTGACTTAAATTCTTTTTCTTTTATTTACAAAACGTCCAAATGGGACTTGACTCAAATACATTTCTTTTAAATCATAATAAATTCAGATTGACTCAATTGACCCTCTAAGCATGAAGAACATGCTTTGACTATAAATAAATAATGATAATGAATATAATCAATGATAAAAATTACATTTTGTTACATTATGAAGACTGACACCAGTTACATTTTCAACATGAAGCACACCTAGACCAATGTTATGATTCCAATGCCTTTGAAAAATTAGCCTCTCTAAAATTGTGGAAGAATCATGTGCAAGATGATCTCATCTAATATAGATGCAAACAAAATGAGGCACTAGGATTTCATGTGAACTATTTGGAATGAGGTCGTAGAGATCTAAGTTGTCATAAACCCCCAACCATTTAGTAATAAACTTTCCCATGCATCAGTTCCTCAAGATATGTAGAGAGTAAATGGAGCCAAAGATGACCCTCTATCAAAAGATGAATATCACACCCATTAATAGATGCATTTCACAATTGTCAAGTCATTGCAAGGAGATTATAAGAATCTATATTGGAAAATTAATTTGTAGCTCAATAAGAAAGTTTACTATCTCAAATCTCTTACTAAATTGTATATGGATGGGGGAGATCTCTCATGCTTATGTTATACACTATACGTTCACTATATAGTTCAATTGTAAACCCCCTTTTTGAAATACATCTTTCAGGGAAACCCACAAACCACTTCCCCTTATTTTGAGGATGGTACCTAGTCTAAACCAGATTTTGCATTAACTCAAGGTTTTGTCAACACGAGGTTCAAGGTTCTTACACCAATATACTCATTAGGAGCTTAACATGTCACTTGCATGAATTGAACTAGACTAGAGAGTATAGCACTTCTTTGATTGCTACAAATAGACCTAATTGATAACAACCATCAGTAATATATGGTATCCATTGCAAAATATAATTTAAACATTAAATGAGTTGAAGTACGAATTTCTATTATTTAGACATATTATTAGAGAGACACTAAGTTATACTGCCGCTTTTAACAAGTATGAATTGTTCTCATTACTAATGTCTATTGATCTTTAGTTGAATAAAAAGTACAAGACATTTTACTATAAGACTCTAAAGTTCAAATTACATGGACATTTTATTTATTAGTATATAATAATATAGTATATAATAATATTTAAACTTTGTAGTAATACACATTAATGACATTGAAAATTAGATTAAGGTAACATTAAAACCTATTGAAACATTTTATGATAAATTTAATTATTATTTGTTAAATTTGTGTTATAATGATATGGATCAAAATAAATTTTAGTTGCAACAAAGAAACCAAGGTGGTTTCATATTTAATCCTAATAAAACTTGAAATTTCACTTTTAATTTTAACATTCAAATTTAAAAATAAGTTGGAGTTTAAAACTTAAACAAAACTATAAATTGCTTTTATAATAAGTGGATTGGCTCTTAAAATATAATTGATAATATGTATTTAATATTTTAAAGGAGTATTGTTGTTGAAGGGTCAAGATCCAGAGTTTAAATAGTAAGGGTCACATCCAAAGCCGCATCCATTATGAGGACATAGTCAAGAGTGTTGTTGTCAAGAAGTTGATATTTCTAAATAGAGAACACATAAGTAATAACTGGGATAATTTAAGTATGATGAAAGAATATTGTGTATAAATAAAAACTAGCATTCAATGTTTATTGATCAAAGAATATTATGAAAAAATTATCACTAGGTATGGGAATTATTTATGTTAATAAAAATATGTTATTTTATTTATATATTTTTTAATAAAAAAATTATAATTTTATTATATATTATTTAAGCAGAAATTAATCTTATTATTTTTTATTTTGTAAAAAGAAATTTCATGTATATAAGTCTGTAATTATGAATTTTAATTTAAAATGTTATAATTGATAATATCATATGTTTTGTTTTGAAAAAGAATTTGTATTGTAAATATAAAAAGTGTATGTTGCCTAGTGGTAAGTCAAAAAATTCAATTTAATTAAATCTATTGTAAGTTAGTTTTTGAAAATTTTGACTATGACAACTATAATTAGCATAATGTAATTAAGGATAGAGAGATTAATGTTAAAGCAAAAATAATATACACAAAAAGGGTTTCTTATGCTTTGTTCAATTTATCTTCATTTTTGTTTTTGTTATCACATGCTTTGTTAAGGGACTTAATAGATCTAATATTCTTTCTTGTGATTTGCTACCAAGTATGTTGACTTTTTCTTGAATTGATTTCTTATAGTATGTGGATTCAATGTCTACATCTTTGTTAACTTCTCACTCTCTGGAACTTTTAGGTAAGGGGTTTTTCATTGAGTTCAAGTTTTTTTTTCGCAACATACTTGTCATTTTGTGCATTTTTTATCTATTTATCCTTAGAAATGAGTTCTACCATCTCTTAGCTTTTAAAAGGAGAGTTTTCCTTGATTATAACCCTTAGTTCTTAGAAGGAGAGTTTTCCTTGATTTTAACCCTAAACTCTTAGAAGGAGAGTTTTCCTTGATTTTAACCCTAAACTCTTAGAAGGAGAGTTTTCCTTGATTATAACCCTGGGTCACTTAAAAGTCTTCATTCTCCTTTTTAGGGCTTTGAAAGAGTATTTATATGAGAGTCCAAAAACATCCAAAGGAAATTAATTGAGATCTGTATACCTGCAAAAGGGCAAGTTATATTGGTTTTTTTGGGTAAAAAATGACTTTTAATTATTTTGAAATTTTTAAACAGAGTATAACAAGTTTATTAAAGTTTTGAAAAAAAATGAATATTTTGAAAATTAAAAAAAATAAATAAATAAATAAATATATATCTATATATATATATATTATATATATATATATATATATATATATATAATATATATTACTAATTGGTTGATGGCTATTTTTATGTGGTTTTAAATTGAATTATGAGGTATATATAATATTTAATGTTTAAAAATCTATTCATCGAGTGCCATAACTTTGCACAATAGAATGCCATGTGGATAGTCACCCACCATAATTTAAGTATTTGCATAAAAAATGGTGGGCAACTCTATCCACATGGCATTTAGTTGCAAAGAGATTTCAAAATATGTTAAAACTTTCACATAATAAAGTGTTAATAATTATAAACTTTCTATATTTCTATAATTTTAATAAAATCCATTCATTGCTTTATTAATTTGGAGTTAATAAAATTTTAAAAAGTGTTTTAAAGTGACTAATTTCATATGTGTGTGTATAGTCTCAACTATTGGTAGATCAGTAACACTCCCCTCACGCTAACTGGGAACTTAATTTAGCTTCTCTTTCCAAAGACGGGAATGCAAAATGAAAACATCTCTCGGTAAGCTTCTCGGCCAAGTGGTCTTCTTATAGAAGAGAACATATGTGATAAGCTTTGTGCATGTTTGGAGAGATCTCATAAATGATTGATGTCTGTTGTTTCTTATACATGAAGTATTCCAGCCAAAGCTACTCCTATATAAGGGTGAGATATGTTAATGAAGCGGGAGACCTCAGCAGAAGGCTAATAACTCATGAAATTGAAAGGATTAATTAACATTTTTCATAATGGCTTCGCCCTCATAGATAGGATATGTTTACAAAGATTTTGTTCTTTTCCATTTTGATCCTATCTAGTTTGGATAAGACAATTGGGATACTTAACTTAGTCTTGAGCTCTTTATATAAGGATAGAGAAGAATTTTGCTTGCCCTATCCACCCTTCCCTGCCGCATGCGTCATGAATCTTTCCGATCGAAATATAGTTATAGGAAGAACGATTCATTTGCTAATTATTCATATCAACTGCAGGAAATATTCTTATCCAGAACTAGATATGATCAAATAAGAAAAGAACAAAATTATGTAAAACATATCTTATCTCATGTGAATAGAGAGAGTTGGGGTATCATAGTCAATAGCTAGGTTGGATATGGGAGGGATTCAATCCTATATATTATTATTATATAATATATATATAATATAGAAAATATATATATATATATATATATATATTTAATTTTTGCCATCAATAACTTTGATTGTCAATTGATTAAATTCTACTACTCCAAGGATACGGAATTTAGGGATCGAGCGTGGAGACCTGGATGGTGCGTTCATGAAGACCTAGTCTTCTGCCTGTGCTTCAGCGCCTCTGTTCTGCGTCATTAGTCCCCCTGCCCTGTGGCCCTGTGGCCCTCTATCTTGCTGTGTTTGTTCTTGAGCTTCTTAGTTGAGAACCTGCACTTTTGTGGGGCTCGTCTGCTGCTGGGAGGGGTTTGAGCTAGGGTTCACCCTCATGGAGGTCCCAGGCTCACCCCAAGTAGTCCCCCTCCCCCGCCTTCATCTGCCAAAGCCTTCTCTCTTGGCCAATTTGCCGCAGAAGTAAAAGAGTGAAGCAGCCAAGTTTGTCAAGAGGCTCGAGGATTTCCTGAAATCTCCCTGCCGCCAGAGACCCCGATCCAAGTCGCCCTGTCCTTGGCTGAGCGAGCACTCATTGGCCAGTTCACCAGATTATGGCCTTCTCCTAAATCCACTAAGAACTAGGTCAACAAGAACTGGGCTCCATTGATCAAGAATAGCATCACTTCCTATTTCTTAGGACGAGGGTTTTTCCTCTTCAAATTCTCCTCTAAGGATGACAAGGATCTGATCTTCTAGAATGGCCCCTATTTCAAGGTCCCCCAGGGGCTTTATCTCAACAAATGGATGCCGGATTTTGACCCTACAGTCGACGTTCCCACGGCTGTCCCAGTGTGGGTTAGGCTTCCAAACCTTCCAATGCATTACTGGAACTGGGACTCGTTGAAACACATCGGCAACGCCCTCGGGAAATTCATAGATAGGGCAAACAACAAAGATCAATATGACTGTGCCCGAATCTACGTAGAAGTAGATCTAGAGGTGGAACTTCCGGAAGCCATCAAAATCAAAGTAGGAAGTTGGACCCATTTGCAGAAGCTAGATTATGAGCAGTTGCCCTTCAAATGTCGAAAATGCCATGTCTACAGTCACTTCGACAGAGGATGCCCATCCAGTACTGAATCATATAAGGGTAAAGAAGAAGGTTGGAACCAGGTTAAGCGAGCCAAGAAAACACAAAAGAATTTCGGTCCAATCGAAAGAGGCCCCAAGCAGGCCCCTCCTTAGCAACCCCCTTCTAGAATGGAGCAAGAAAATAAATTCGCCCCTCTAAGCTCGCAAATAGAGGACACACAGGAAGCAGATATCCAAAAATCATTCCCCCTCGCAAAAGGTACCCCCTCTTCTTCCAAGGGGGCAAGCCTTGCTGAGAGCTCCAAAGGGAACACTGTAGAAGTCAAGGAAGTTGAACAAGAATCTGACGGCTCGGAGGAAGAAGGCGAAATAGGAGAATCCCAAGCTTTGGTAAGAAGATCCACAAGAGGCCGCAAAACAGATCGGGAAAAAAGAGAGCAGGAAACTTTCAAAGATAAGCTCCAAGGCAGCCAGCCAACTCTCAAAAAGATATTAGCGTGAAAACAAAAGATGGCAAGAAACCAGCCCCAAGGCTCCAAAGGAAAAAACCAGAAATACAAATGATGAAGATTGTCTCCTGGAACTGTAGAGGTATGGGGAGCAAAATCAAAGAGGAAGCCATCAGAAGTTTAATAAGGATAGAAGCTCCTAAAATACTCCTCATCCAGGAGACCAAACTGGAGGACCCTGTCTTCCTTCAGGTAAGTAAGAAACTCTGGAATAAATGTGAGGTGAAAGCAATCTCAGGATGAGGGGCTTCCGGTGGGTTGGGCACTCTCTGGAACACAAGAAAATTCTTAGTCATTTCTGAGACCCTCAATACTCACTGGTTGTTCTTAAAGTTGCAGCACTTAGACTCGAAAGAGATTTTTAGTCTCTTCAATGTGTATGTCCATGTGAACGCTAGGGAAAAAAAGGCCTGCTAGGAATCCATAAGAAACCAAGCAGACCTGGTTAATCTTGAGAATACCATCATTACCGGAGATCTTAATCTCACTCTCCTATCAGCAGATAAGAGAGGAGGCAGCATTGTTCGTGAACCGGCAAGGGAATGGGCAGAGGACCTTATGCAGGACTGGGATCTGCTGGACATTAAGCCAATTTCTAGCAAGTACACTTGGACTAATAAAAGAATTGGACCCGGGCACATCGCTGCCAGGTTGGACAGATTCTTTCTTTAAAGCTATTTCCTCCTGCTTGGATTGGAGGCTAGAGTCCACATTCTCCCATGCAGTACTTCTGATCATAAACCCATCAAGCTGGAACTCGTGTCTCAGCTTGATTTAGGTCCTATTCCCTTCAGATTTAGCCCGCTCTGGGCTAAGGAATCTGACTTCATGTAATTAGTTAAGGGCATCTGGTTGCAGCAAGTCAAAGTCTCCCCCTTTTTCATCTGGGAGGAGAAGCTCAAAAGAATGAAAAGGGCTTTGAAAAGCTGGGCCAAATCTCTGCCCAATCCAGCCAATGAAAGGAAAAAAATTCAATGCACACTGGAAATTCACCATCTCCAGGCTGAAAAGCTGACATAACAAAAGAGATTCTAGATAAAGAAGCCCAACTCCAGCAAAACTATCACAAGGCTTGTCTAGCTGAGGAAGAATACTATACGCTTAAGTCACTGTTGGGCTAATTTATTGACTAAATTAACACAAGTATTTAATTATCAATCCGGGTTTGTAAAACTTGGAGACAAATCCACTGTATATGGACATCAGATATAATCAAGTTTAAAAGATAAAATTTGAAGATTTAAAGAAGTACATATTACAAATATAAACCTATTTTAACAATTTCTACTTCATTTATGTAATATATGAGGGAAGAGGCTCCTA
>APFE031371924.1:27171-45376 GCA_000404065.3 Pinus taeda | reverse complement strand
TCCATAAATAGATGAAAACATGGAAAATCAAACAAACTTAAAGGCAGAGCATAGCAAATTATGGATTCTACCTTAACACTTCATTTTTTCAATTACAGAAGATAAGAGAAGGAAAGAGATACACATAAAAAACTTACAAATATTGAAAGAAGCACACCATCAACACATAAAGCCACATGAATCCCAAATAGTGCTACAAAACCCTAGTCTTTCCTTTGCCAAAAATGTAGATCAAATATGTACAATAAAGTGTCAAGCTATTCCCAAGAGTCCGACCCTGAAAATGACTAAGAAAATACATAATATAGGCAAGCCAACCCATTCCCTTGCCTCTAGGGGTCAAGCTCATCATCTTAGGAGCTGTTTCAACCAACTCTAAACAAAGCACTACAATCTAGGCAGTCAAAACAACTTGCCTCTATAAGGTAGGAAACCAATTCATTCATTAAATTTTCACCTTTTAGTGAATGAATGTTCTAGAATAAGTAACTAAGAGTCAAAATAACATCATGTTTCATTAATTACATCAAGAGGAGTGAAACAATCACATCACAAGTCAAAACTGGTCAAATTGGCTTCATTTCCTGAGCTGAAGATGAAAATTGTGCCAAAAAACCGTGTGCGCCGCACGCCTGAGCCCTATGCACTGCGCGCCTTTCCACCTATTTTTGGGGCCCTTCCCGGCATCCAAATTGAGGTCAGGTTGGCTTGTTGGAAAGCTCTAGATGTCTACTTTCCAACCCAAGTGGATTTTTCCACTTTGGTGTCCATTTTCCCCTCCAAACGTGCATTCGCCCGAAAGTACTTCCTCCTGGTGCAAAAGGTGGTAGAAAGGTGATTTTCATGGTGTTTTTGAGCCTTTTGGTCACCCAGAACTTGATGAAATTCTTTGGCAATAGCTGAGCATGTATATTTCATCATGAAAAATCTAAAACTACAAGCCATTTGTGATTGGGACCTCCCAATCTTATGGGTCGCGTGCGGCGCGCTACGCGTTGAGCCAAAAAACCTGTTTTTAGGACAAAATTTTCAAAATGACAAACATTTCTCCGAATTTGCTCAAATTTGGAGTGAAAACCCTCTATCATGTATTGTACCCCGCCAATAAAGCCTTGGCCAAAATTTGGAGTGGATCGGGCTTTTTTCACCGTTTTAGTGCCTTGCTCAATCGCCTCTTAAGGATCTTCATTTTTGCTTTGCAAACATGCATGCGAGCCCAATAGTGAGTTTTCATATGACGAAGCATGTCCTTGTCTCTGTTTCCCTTCACCAACAATTTCTCCAAATGAGTGTTCACCCGAATGAGCATAAACTCTCGATCAATCGGTTTCAAATCACTGGGTCTCTTTCGGGCCAATTCTCGGTCTTCCCGGATTTGCCACAGCTCATAAAGTGTATGTTCATCTTCCAGCTGTTTGTTGCGCTGATCCAAGTAGTTGATAACCCACTTATCCATCTGCAATTTCTTTTGCAGTGACTCATTCTCAGCCCTTTTCTCTCGAATGATCTCCTTTAGCTCCGAGCTAGGAGAGCTCGCATCAACATTAATGATATCCGTGTCCCGACCTCCTGAAGGACCCTCATCAAACATGGGCCTCTTGCCCCTATCCTAGATCTGTACCTGTGCTGAAGAAGAAGGAAAGACCCCTTCCACATGATTTGGAGATAATACTCGCTGTGTTGATGAAGTCAACGAGACCCCTTCCACCCCGGGTGGAGATAGTACTCGTCGTGTAGATGCAAATAAGGCCTTGTGGCCTCGCTGATCTGTCACATATGGAGGAGCACTTATATGCTCAGTCTCAGGAATGTATGGCTGGTGTGAAGGCGCTCCCTCATCATGAACTATCTCGGGAGGCGGCTGTAGTGCTGAAAAGTAATCACGGGAGATGAAATCCTCCCAAGTAATGCCCTGCTGTGCCAACTGATGCATCACTATGATTTTGATCAATGAATAATGATATATGCTCTTATGCTGATGTGCTGGGCTCTTCCTTTGTACTAAAGGCACCATCCTCTCTATGTTACGACACATGAAAAACGAAATGTTCATCATACGTACCCTCATGAAATGCATCAACAAACAGACATGGTACGCATAGAGACGCGAGAATCTGCGCTCGCAACTGAAATATCGAATGATGAGTTTCATCAATGGTGAAAACTCATCCCTCAGGAATCTGAAAGGAAACATTGCGCTCAAGTGTCTCATATACCCGGGTTTGATATATGGTTCATATTATAATCTGTCTAACAGCTGGCGTTTGTTCCATTCCTCCCCTAAATTTGGTATCCCAGTGGCCTCAGCAATAGTCTCGGGTGACAAGGTGAAATTCTCTTCGGCAAGGTTTACATGACCATCCTGTAAATGTAGAACAAATAAACGGACTAGTTCCCGATGATTCTGAGTTTGTGAGATCATCTCACAGTATTGGAAACATGAGTGACGCCAAAAACAATCCATTGCAAGTGGGCAAGCTTGCAATTGAGCCAACGAAGTAGGCTCCTCCCTGACATGCTGACCACTTTTGCCACCTTTTTGATACCTCCGTGGCACATTTGGCACATTTACCTCCGGTGTAGAATCACTATCAAACTCCTTCTCATAGATTGACTCGGTCTCTGACATGTCTTTGAAAACAAGATCGCTGGAATATATATGCTAATGTATAAACTGTGTGCACAATTGCCTGTAAACTGTTCTTTTGCTCTAAAAATGCTGTGACCAAGGGGACACAAATGTACAAGGGAATATTAGGAAAGGGAAAACATTGGGGAATTAGGGAATTTCGAAATAAAAACAAGGGAATTAGGGAAGGAAAGGGAAATGAAAATCTTGGATTTTAGGGTTTTGGGAGGTTAGGTAGGGATAATGTATTTTGTAATAAAGGTGAGAGACTAGGATTTGAGGGATTATAGTGTAGGATTTATGAGGGAATTATTGGGGAAAAATAATGGTGAATTTGGGAATGGGAAACAAAGGGAAATGGGGAAAAAATGATAACCTTGGTTACACTTTGTTTTTGAAACCCTATAGCAATTTTTTGCATTCAAACCCTACAACAATTTCATTGACAAAGGAGGGCTTTCCACTTGGTTTTCTAAGGAAAACATATCATAAATCCATTAGATTAACTGTTCAAAAACCAAGCACAAGTCATGGGTATGAGCCTACCTGCAAATTTGTGTGGAGAGGAGGCGATTTGGTGTTTTTCCAAACAAATTTTGAGCTGAATACCCAATGCACCGCGCGCCTCACCCAACGCACTGCGCGCCTCTGATGCACCGTGCGTGTGTATTTTTACACTGCGTTTTTGTGCCCGGTGCGCCGTGCGCCCCTGATGCGCCGCACGCCTAGTCCAATGCATCGCGCGCCCCTGAAACTGCTCCAACTTCCTCACAAACTCACAATTTCGCTTTGGAATGATGTTCTTCACTCTTGGCATGTGGAATGAATTGAAAATGATGTGAAATATCTTTATAAAGACTCCCTTTTGATTTTTGCTTGGTCCATAACCCATTTTGTTATGTTTTGTCGTTGACACTTTTTCAGGATTAATAGACTTTTGACCTTTTTGGTTTCCTCCTGAAATTTGTTTGAAATAATGATTTTCTTTGACAATTTTTTGCAGGGATAGCTATGATATGATCTAGCAAAGGAGACCAAGGTTGTGCTTGGACAATTCAAGAACTAAAAATTTTAAAACTTTATTACAAAAATGAGATGACGACTTATCTTCAAAACAGAGTTTTGAAGAAAAGTCCTAATTTATCTGTATGATGATGAAAATTATTGAGGTAACCATCTATCGAGGTCATCCCTCTGGCCTGCTGGTCTTCTTAGACTTTGCAAAACAAGATTGACTCAACCCTAGACCTAATGACGAAGAACCATTGTTATGACCTAGAAATTTGAAACAAGACTGTAAACGATCTTTCAAGACTTGTTTTTATGAATAGACTTGAACCAGCAGTGCCAAACACAAGGGGAATGAGTGACACAAACCATTCTGTCAGAGTTATGGCATGCCTAACGAAATGCAACTGATCAAAACTGATGGGACACCTAAACATGAAATGCACAAAAGAGCTTTGATCTCTGACGGAGGGATAACTAGACTGACTCTAACAGGTAATACATGGGCAGGTTGGATTCCCATATTCCATAGAGATCAAAGTTACTTCGATGACTATTCTTAATTTCACAAAATTCCTAGAGGTGGTTTTTGTAACCAGTTAAGTCCTTACTTTGAAAATATCTGTCAGCCAAGGGTAATCACTCCAGGTCTTTATGCGGTGCATTGAGGGGAGCAACGTTCAGGGCCACCAGAGCTTCCATGTTTGGCTTTTGTGTTTTCCAACAGGAGGTCGGGTTTTTGTGGAAAAACTGGTCTAAACAGTGGTTCCGGGGAATTTCTCTGAGAGTTACAGACCAAACTTAACTTGAATTTAGCTCATCGGGTAAAATGTACAGAGGAAAATGAAATTTGCAGGGTTTTTGGTAAAAATGGGTAAAGACCTAGGTACACAGAGAGAAACAGTGCAACTGTAGGTTGACCAACGAACCGTGGAGCAGGATGCTGGAGTGTTGGCCAGGTGGAAGACTTGGACGTGATTTGCAATCAACCGGACGTAAATCGCATGCACCAGTGCTCGTAGTAAAAATGGTGAAAATGACATTTTACGGAGTTTTTAACAAGATTTGGCCTTCGCGGGACTTTTTGGCATTTTGGTCAGATGACATCGGCATGATGGGACACTTTGTCATGTAGCGGAGGATACGGGATGGTGATGTGGTAATGATGTTAGCGAGTGGTCAGCGAGAGGGCGGTAAGTTGTTTTGCCTGCACTGCTTTTGGGCGAGGGCAGTTTTGGGCAGAGGGGCAGCGAGCAGCGTGGGCGCCCGACGCGTGTCCCTGGTACGGGCGCAATACCGTCGACTCCCCGGGAGTTGAATATCTACGGTGGAGGGGGTCACGATACAGATCTCAACCTTTGGATGGTCAGGCGGGGATCTTATGGTTGGCGCTTTGTGGAGATGGTGGACGTTAATGCGTGGGCCTGTGGTATAATATATAACATTTTGGGTATATTTGCATTGTTCAAAAAGGCGGGGGGTAGGTTATTAATCAACGTAAGGTTAATTAATTCCTTATGGGTGGAGATGGTTATTACAAGGTTTCAAATAAACCTTTAATCACATTTATAATAACGATATATGGCTATAGTTTAGCCGAGGCGGGGATATTAGATATTCTGGGATTTATATATATATATATATATATACATATTACGGGATTTGGGTTAATCTATGGGAGTTATATAGTAAGATTAGGGTTAATATGAAAGAAATGTAAATGGTAGCGCTAAGCATAATGTTATAACACTTAGGCAAAAGGGAGAGAAAAGAAAAAGAGGATCTTACACAAGAAATGTGGCTATTTTTCCTAAGTAAATGGAGCTTCACTTAGGCATCTGATGAAAATGGAATGAGTGATTTTTAAGGATATTAAGTAGATCTTAATACCTTTGGGGGAAGTTAGTGAATGATTTGGGGAGAAACATGAAGGGGAGTTAGTGATAAAACCTGCCTTGCCTGAGCTACATCAACATGTCTTCTTTGCACTTGTGATGGGACTGAAAATTGACATTTTTACACAATACATCACAAGTCACATTCTGCAATACCAATGTACCTACCCTGTCTACTGTACCTAACATTTTTACTTCTTTTTATTTGGGTGCACTTGGACTAGCATACCCTCATCATTTTCTTTTCTTTTCATTGTGATCCTATCTAAATCCACCCTTATTTCTTCCAAGGGCCCAGATTAAACTGTTGAGCTCCTTTGCTTCTATACCTATCTACTTATCTACCAAGATTAAACAGTTTGGACAAACTTTATTCTCTATCTCTAAAACAAATAAATTGAAACATGAACTGGCCAAGATTGAGCTGTTTGGCCATTCATCAATGGTGGCATAAATCCGCAAGCTGCACACCATCAGATCATTGCAAAAATGGAATAGTAGTGGCATTTGGACTTGCACACTTTCCTGGTCCATTGTTTGGGGTTCATTTCTTTCATTTTCTTGACCATTTCATTCCTTTTTCGCTTTGATTTTTCTTTTAGGGCATACCCTCTTTACATTTTTTTTTTTTTTTTTTTTTTTTGACAATATGGAAAACCTTTACAACCAGTAAAAGGTATGAACATATCAGAGCGTTGATAAATGTCAATCATGAAATATGACACCTATTGCTATAGGAACCTAACAGTGGCTCCATTTGGGGATGGCTTTCCCTGGTGGAAAGTCAATAATAGCAGGCCACATAGCCTTCTCTGAAACTATTGGCTATGCTCTGAAATCTCCTTTTGCTAGTTGTTTTATTATATATATGACATTTGTGCTTTATGAAGCTTAGGGCCTTCTCTTCAGGCTTCAACTTTAGCAAGTCACCATCCAGTACAAGCCGTGACATTATCGAATATAAAGTATGTACATGTTAAGACAAAAATATATCAGACAGCTGGATCAAAGTAGTGCTTGAGCATTCAACCATTGATTGGCCCCTCTCCTGCTTCTGTGCCATCCAAGTTGTTCAAAAAGTAGGTATTGTTCCCTTTCACAACCTGAATTATATAAGGTCCCTTCCATAGGAAGTCAAACTTCCCATGATTTCCTTTATCTTCTCCCCTAGAATCCCACTTTAAAACTTTGTCTCCCATGTAGAAATCTTTTGCCTTGGTCTTCTTGTCAAATATCTTCTTGAGTTTTTCTTGTAGTACTTGAGATCTCTAATATACTTCCTCCCTAGTCTGCTGCAAACGAATCTTCTGATTTATTCTTCTCTGAATATCATTGGGTTCTATCTGAGCTTCTTGCAGTAATTTCATTACAGGGACCCCCAAGGATGAAGGGAATACAACCTCCATGCCATATACTAGCTCATAAGGGGAAATTCTTCAGTAGAATGCCTTCATGATTTTTCCAAAATAAAGCATCATCTAAAATACAGAATTTTGAAGCTTTCATTTTCAGAAATCTCTTCTTAGTTTTGGATAACCCTGGAGGAGCCTGCAGGTTTAGTAGTACATGAATTATATCAACATACCAAGGTGGTTGTAAAAAGGCCTGATTGATTTATGGAGTCGCCATCTCCTGTTCATTATCCAGTTCATTAATGTCAAGGGCTTGAAAATTGGTTTTAATCATAATTTTAGCTAATCCTTGTCCTTTTATGAGCTTTGTAGGTTTTATTTCAATGTCATACTCTAAGATATTAGCTATCCATTTCCCTCTTTTGCCTTCAATTCCCTCCTGTGTTAGGATATCTTTGACAACAACACTTGGTACATAAGCTATTACATGAGAGTATAAGATATAAACTCTGAAGTCCTTAATAGCTTTCACAAGTGCATAAGCCTGTTTTCCCATGATTTGATATTTTAAAGGTGCATCTCTAAGTGCTTTACTAAAAAAGGCTATAGGTTTTTCACATCCTTGATCATGCTTTTGTAGTAAAACAACAGCAATGGTGTGTTCTGATGCAAATGAAAATATTATTAAATCCCTATCAAATTTTGGGCTTGTAAGGATTGGTGTTTTAGTTAAAGCCATTTTGATTTCTTCAAATGCTTGTTTGGCTTCTACTATCCATTTGACCTTGGAATCCTTTTTTAACATGTTGTGTAACAGTCTGATTAATTCAGCTAGATTGGGTATAAATCTCCTTAGAAAGTTGATTTTTCCAAGGAAGGCTTGAAGTTCTTCGATATTTCTGGGGTGAGGAACTTGCAAAATGGCTTGTATTCTCTCGGGATCAATTCTGATGCCCTCTTTGGAGATGATGTGGCCTAACAGTTTTCCCTCCTCTAGACCAAATAGTCATTTCTTAGGGTTTAATGAGATACCATACTTTCTGCATATTAGAAACACTTGTCTCAAATGATCTAGGTGTTGTTGATCTGTTTTGGAAAACGCAGTAAGGTCATCTAGATATATGACTAGAAAATCATGAATCTTCTCTACAAAGGCTATATCCATTGCTCGTTGAAAGGTTGCCCCTGCATTCTTAATTCCAAATGGAATTTTTACATATTTGAAAGTTCCCCCCGGTGTTGTGAAGGCAGTTTTATCTTAATCTAAGTATGGGGGTTTTTCTTAATCATCAGGGTTTTTCTTAAAACTTGAGAATCCATCTAACAGTGAAATCCTAGAGGCACCTACTACCCTTTGTAGAATGTGATCCATCTTGGGCAAGGGGTAATTGTCTTTCAAAGAAACCTTATTCAAATTCCTTAAGTCCACACACAATCTAATTTCCCCTGTTTTCTTCCTAGTGGGTACTAGATTGGATACCCACTCTGAAAATCTAATAGGAGAAATAATTCCTGCCTCATACATGCGTTTGATTTCCTTTTCAATTAATGGGAGCAGTACGGGGTTAATTCTCCTGAGTTTTTGCTTAAAATGTTTCTGATTTTCTTTGAGAGGTATGGTATGTTGAATTACAAAGGTATCATAAGATTTAAGATCCTCATAACTCTAGGCAAAAACATCCTGGATTTTTTTGAATAGTTCAACATATTTAAGCTTTTGATCAGGGAGCAAGGTTTTGGACCATTTAATTGTTTTTGGATTTGCCTCAGTGCCTATGTTACAGTCTTAAATATCAACTTTTAAAGGTTGCATTTTGGGCTTCTTTGGGATATCATTAGAATCAAAGAAATCTTCCAGTGGAGTTAATCCTTTGGGTAAACAATTATCTTTCAAATAAATAACTTCAGCTTCTGCTTCAATGATCTCATCAAGACCTATTTCTTTAAGATCCTACATTTCTTCCTTGGTAAAGTTTGTGGGATGCAGCCTTTGAGTTGCATTTTCTGCTGAAATGTTTGTCTGTAATTTTTCTATTTGATCATACTCACTAACAGTGTCTAGGTCTATATTTGTGCTAGAGAACTCTTGCTCTAGAGTTAAAAAATTGTTGATCTGGATATCATTGTGAAACACTTGTCAATTTTTTATATTGTCAGGTATTGATGGCCTGTGTCTAATCTCAGTTGTGAACTGATGATCAAGTTCAAATAGTTATTTACACGTGCTGACAAATGTTGCCAAGCTGTGAGCATGCAAATTATGCTTTCTTGGGACTTTAGCAAGTTGTGTTTCATGAAATGTGTTGAGGATGTCAATTGCTGTTCCTCTATAAGCGCTCAGTCTAGGATCAATTGTCAGGAAGTTTCCTTTTATCTGTTGAATTACTAAATCAGAGTCTCCCAAAATTGATATCCTTCTTCCCCCCAATCTTTTGACCAGTTTAAGCCCTAGCAGCAAGGCCTCATATTCAGCCATATTGTTGGTGCATTTAAAATTTAACCTGTAAGCATGACCCTCAGCATGGTCATTTTCTAAATTGTGCACCCAAATTCCTACCCCTGCTCCTAATTTATTAACTGAACCATCAAATTATAAATACCAAAGGGTTTCATGTTCATAGTTAGTATTAGGAGTCTAAGTGATTTGGTTCATGGGGAGATATATTTCTTTAGTTTCAGCTAGTTTCTTTTGCTTGTCTGATATATCATTATTCTCAGAGATTTATTGAATGTAAATACTAGAGGTTTTGCTTGAAATTTCTTCTTGTTCACATGTTAAAACTTTGACATGAGCTGGGGGATTTGTTTTGGCATTAAAGAGGATGAAGGAGTCCAAATCAGAGTGTAATGAGTAGATAGTGAAATTATGGGGTTTCTCTTGGCTACTTACCACATACATTAAAATCTCTCTATATAACTTCTTTAGTTGACCAAATACAGAAATAGTGGCATAGGACTTATCCAACTGTAAAGATCCTTGAATATTGGCACCCCAAGAATTGGACAATAACATGACATATTTGGGTGGAATATCGGCTACCACCACGTCCATTAAAATTGTTTTTGCAGGGTATTGAACTAATGACACACATAGATCTTTGATCAATCCTAGACATCTGACCTGGCTGGAGTCGAAGGAAAATAAGTCTTTGTAGGGCCTGGTGATGTCTAGTTTCAACTTCTCTGTTATAGATTTGGGCATCAAGTTGTGAGAAGCGCCAGAATCAAACATGGCATTATGGAGTATCTTATCATGTATACTGAGACTTACATAGAAAGGAGGAACGCCTCCATCTACTGGTTTTCCATTCACCTCAGGACCAAAAATTAATTCTGGCTAATCATCAAAAACATTTACTGAATCTTGGTTTACAGAAATTTGGAGTGATCTACTGATTTTACTTCTATAGACCTCATGCTTAGCCAATTCTGACAATGGAATTGCTATCTTTAATTTTCCTATTTCTGTCTCAAGGTTGAAAGGTTTTTCACTTTGGACTTTTGTATTTCTACCAGTTTGATTCTCCTGTTCTATTTGATTTTCTATGTTTTTCTCTATATTAGGAGTGTTTTCATTGGCTGAGGTTGCTTTTACATCAAATTCTGACGTTTCTGCCACATTTCCTTTAGAAGGAGTGGAAGTGGAAGGTTGTCTTTCAATTTGTTGTTCATCTGATATGTCTTCAATTATTGAGTCTTTCGGGTTATGAGATATTCCACGAGGGGTTTGTACAGGGGATTTATTGATTTTACTTTTGTTACGCTGTTTATCATTTTTCTTTTATCAGTTTCCGGGATATCTATTCTCCTACTCTTTAGATTATACTTCTTGTGGACCAAATATATTATTGTATCATATCCCTCTCTAAAATCAAATGACTCACCTGACTGAGTTTGGAATTGTTTGAAAGAGTGAGCTTCTTGGTCTTCCTGGGTTACAAAGACTTTTTGTTCATTGTTGAGGCCCATTAAGTTAATTTGAGTGTCTTCCGGTGGTTCCTCATAAGTTGAGGCTTCACCAAAATTTTCTTGGAAAGGAGGCCTAATATTTTGGTCAGGCCCAGACTTTCCAGTGTTAAGGTTCTGATTCTTCCTGAAGTTTGGATTTCTTGTAGTGTTGCTTGGTTTACCATCCCATCATGATTTCCTCTCAATGGTTTCTACTCTATCCCTAAGTCTGTCCATACCTTTAATGATAGCGTCTAATTTCTATTCAAAGAAAGATGGTTCTTCCTTAAAAGTTGTTCTCCTTTTAGCTTTGGCCCGAGCTCGTTTAGAAATCAGGTTGGCTCAACACTCACGGCTATACTTTGCATTTCATCTAAGTCTCGAGGGGCTCTTTCCCTAAGTTGATAAGCCATATTAGAGTCAAATTCGTCAGGAAATTTGATCAGGGCCAAATCTGGAGGAGGTCTAAGATTTTGAGGAATAGCATGGTAGATATTATTAAATCTGGTACAATAATCTTGGACAGCTTCTTGGGGACCTATTTTCAAGCTTTCATATTCTAATAAAATGTGTAGAGGATCCTTCTTCTTTTCCCATCTGTTCAAGAAGGTCCGATAAAGAGCCTGAGGGTCATTGATACTATTTGGAGGAAGGGCTCTAAACCAAGTTCTGACATCCCCAGTCAAACTTTGAACAAGAATTCTCATTCTGACATCATCATCATCAACTTCATATATTTTGAAATAATCTGTCATTTTCTTAGGACGCTGTTGAGATGTATATGAGCTTGTGCCATCAAAAGGAGTGATTTTTCTTTGACAGTCTTGGGGCATTGCCCCTAGGTTGGTAGGCAAGTTCAGAGGAGCATATCTATTTTCCATGTTAACTGGGATATGTGAGACAACTGGTGCAGTAGGAAGAACAACAGGAATATGAACAGTGGATGGGAGGCTTGAAGGGGTAACTTGAGGTTGGGAAGAGTGAAGTGCTAATGGTGAACTCAGAAAAGCAGTAGTAATCACAGGGAACTTTAGTGCTTTTTCAGAAATAACCTTAGGTTGGAGGGAGCTCTGCAAATGTCTGTCAGGATATGAAGCAACAACTTTAAGCTGCAGATTATCAGCCAATACTGGATCTTGAACTATGTGAATTAATCCAGACTCAGAACAGGTCTCAAATGTGGGGTTTGCTAAATAATTATCAGAAGGTTCGTTCTCAAGGTAAACTGACCTTACAGGACAAGATTTTGATCTAGAAAGGGGCCGAGAAATTGCAGACTTTTCTGGGCTTTCTTGTCTTCTAAGAAGTCTAGGAATCATATTGGGATTTTCAAACACGAGTGGTGGATTTGGGTCAGGGTGTGATCTGGTGTAACGAATCCTTTCTGAAGCCAGCCTTTTAGGTGTTTTTAGTTTTTCTGTTAATGGGATTGACACTACAACTTTAGTTGCTTCTCTAAGAGATCTCAAAATATGAAAATTGTGAAGTTTCTTAAAGATTTATAAACAAGGGATTGATCAAACATTTGAAACTAACTGTCCAATCTATAAGCTAGACCAGAGATAGACTGAAGTAGCAGTTATTTACTTCTGCTATTGCAAAACAAAAGCATTTCAAAGGCTATCTGGCTAACTTTCAGGCTCTGTCTGTAACTTATACAATGGATAACAGTAGCAAATAGACATTCAGTAAGTCCCTAGCGAAGTCGCCAATGATGTTATCACTCAGGTTGTTCCCAAAAGTTGTAAGAAAGGGAATACGGCCGAGGTCACCACAGACCAATCTTTTAGACATATATTCTAGCCAATCTGTATCCAGAGAGGGCTCTCTCTTTATGTTTAACTTTGTTTTGAAATGTATTAGGCTAGTTATGAAGTTCAGGGGTTTTGTTTGATTTTTGGATGGTGAGATTCCATATAACAGAGGTGTATGCCTGAGAAGTTCAGTCCTTTGGGCTAATGGAGTCTTATGATGATGGATTGCTAGATATGGTTTCTTAATAGAGGATGGCGTTACAAAGCAAGGTAGTCAAATATGGGACAATTTAAATGCTGGAATCAGATGGAATGGGATCTAATGGATGAAGGGCAACTAAGAATCCTTCACCATATAGACAAAGGGAAAGTGAATGATTATGACCAAGAAGCAATTAATGATTTCTTAGTATGTAATCAATATGATAGAATCAGGGGAAACAGGAGCAGTTAAGAATTCACTGTTTATGCTAATTCTGAAGAAAACATAGAGAATAACAAAAATTGAAAAGAGAGTGCAGTTAAGCAAATTCTGAGTTAATCTTTCTCTTTATTATTCAGATCATGAAACATAGATGACATAATAGACAAGAAAACTATAAAACAAAAGATATAAAGGTACTCATTGGTCCATAAATTGATTCAAGAATTCTGTAGCAAGTTCTCTGCTATCAATTCCACATCGAGAGAGTCCAGCAACAATGGATTCCAATAGCTTTATATTCAGAAAATTGTAGTATTACAGCGCAGTCTAAGAAATGTATCACCAACCCCAAATACTTTGTTCAGGGGGGGAATTTATACAAAATATCTCAAAGAGATAATATCTAGTGATGATTCATCAATTTTCTACAAGAAATAGAGACACGTAGTCTTGAAAATAGTGAAGAAATAAATGAAGTAATTTTGTTGTGTTGGTTGCTCAGTTGGTGAGATATGCTGACTATAGGCTCGGTGAGTTGGCTGGTAGTTGTTTTCCACTGATTTTCTACGCTGCTGCCCCGGATTTCTTAGGTCTCTTTAGTTTTGATGTGACACGCTTTGATTCATACGCCTGTTCTTCAATTCTGTTTACCAGCTTATGATAAATGGTGCAAAACTTTTATTCATCAAAGATACCAAAGATACGTTCATAAGATTCCTAACATATCTTGCCACCATTCTGGTTCTGGTAGTTTATGTCTCTGCAGCTTTCTTAAAGTCTCATCAGTCTCTATGTACCTAAAGAAATTAGGTGGGATGGTGAACAGATGTTTCACCTCATGCTCAATGTAAAATAAATTCTCCAATTTGTCATCAAGGGCTTGGCGAGATGGGAGTGCCCTCTCTGCTGAAGTACTTGATGATGCATTAACTTGATCAACAACATATTTGTTCAACTTGTGCGTGTACTCTACATGTCTCATCAGGCACTCATTACTTCCCAATGAACTGGGCAAACCTTTTTCATGCAAAACTGCAAATCTTTCTGTAAAAGAATCAATTTCTACCTGCATGTCTTGGCATCTCCTTTCCAAGTTTTGCATCAGAGTTCTCATGGTTAGAACTTTCTTGATATGCAGAATGGTGCCTGTCCTGTCCCTGATTTGCAGTGCCTCTAGTTCTTCACTGGTCTTAGTGTTCAAAAAATGTATTAGCCTATTAGCTTGTTCAGGAATCTACCCCAATAAAGTTCTTGTTTTTCGAATCTCCACTTGGGCCACTACTATCAAGTCAATCTGTTCATGAATAACCTGAATAGATATCCACACGGTGCTAAGGGACTGGTTGATGTTGGCCCACAAAATGCCCTTGATTTATCCCAGAGGTTTATCCAAAGATAGATCCTTTTCCAATGCTCTCACCTTGTTCTCCAATGCTTTAACCTCTTTTGTTCTTTCTACCATAGTCATCTTGGATTTGTCATAACTTATTTCTAATTTTGCCAATTTCTCTTTGGCCTCTTTCAATTCTGATACTTGGAGTTTTAATTCCTCCATGGATTTTATTAATTCCTCTATGGTCATGCCAGTACTGCTGCTCGCTGCTATTGTTGTTGCTGCTGGGACAGTGGGAGGTAGTGTTGTTGTGACTGTGGAAGGGACAGTTGTGACTACAGGAATTATTTCAGGTGGCTAGGAGGTTGACTCTTCCTGCTTCTCTCTTAATTCTTTCTCCAAAGCTTGCTCTGTATCACCTAATCTTTCATTCATTTTCATAAGTAGGTCCATCATGTCCTCCTCTGACTTTTGCTGTACAACTTTTTTCGTTTGTGGATGCATGGTAGGAAGCATTTTTAGCTGTTTTCTGAGGGCAACAATGTCATCTTCCTTTTTCTTCATCAGTGCCTTTATGCCTTTGGCATCTTTGGGATCATGTCCCAGTTCAATAATGATATCTTCCAAAGACTTTATCCTGTTGTCCTTGGCTAGAGAGGAAGCCTTCTCCAAATCCAGTTGAGCAGAGGTATTGTTTAATGAATTCTGCAATTTGTGAGCCAGCATTGCTTTATCTACCAGTGTGGAATAGACCATCTCCCCAGTTTGCTTATGCAGCTCAATCTGGTCCATAGGATGTATGTCTTTGGCAAGGACCTCCAGATTTGTTCTGATATAGTCAGCTGCTGACTGTGGCTGTTGCACTTTGGGCTTAAAGTGGCTCATGATTATTTTTCCTTCTTTAATGTCATATGCAGACAATAACCTTTACTGGTTGGTGGGGGCCATCTTGAGAAATTGATTATAAAGTTGCAGCCTCAGTGGGTCATTCTGGGCATTTATCTATGTGAATGTTCTTTTGATATCAGAGGTTTGCTTGCTTTGTGGCCTGGTGGATGAAACTTCCACATTGTGCTATCTTTCTAGCTCCTACCTGTGTGAGCTAGTTGATGTTTCAATCACTGGGAATGTGTCCTTGCTGACTATCTTTTCCCCTCTCAGAATGACTATGGTTTCCTCAATAAATTCATCTTCTGATAGAGGGTGTAGTCTTTGCCTTTTTTCCCCTAGTTGCTTTGCAAGACCGTTGGTAGGTGTGGCATCTTCCCTATCTCTTTTCTTACCCTTTTCCTCATTTAGAGGAGTCTGTAATGCAGAATGGTGCCTTGGTTTGGGCTGGAGGAATTTTCCCTTGATGTTCTGTCATTTCAGGCTATTCTATGTCTATCACTTGCTTTCCCTTTGATGTCCCTATGGCTGGTGTACTGCTTTCTTGTGTAGGCTGCTGAGAAGTTCTAGCAGCAGATGTGCCAGCTCCTGTTTGTCGAGGTAGGTCGAAAGATACATGTCCAAAGGAGTCCAGGTCAAGCCGTTTTTCAAGATATTTCATAGCTTTTTCCATCTTCTCTTTCTCACTAATTTATTCAAATAATTTACCCTCTACCCACTCTTGTTGATTAGCAAACTGTTCAATTTCATGGATTTTATGATGAATGTACACTGACAGCCTGTTTCTTACTTTTTTGTCACTTATGAAACTATTTGGGTCATATGGTGCCCAGTAAAAACTTTGTTTCAATTTGAGTTGTTCCCCTAAAATCTTCTCAGCCTCTTCCCATGTTTCCCTCTTATGGACGATAAAGGGGCCTAACTGGTTTTTTATTCTCAGCTGGGCATTTTTCTTTGCACTGCAAAAGTCGGTCAAATCTGCACTGATAAGCTGCCTGAAATATTCTAATGCAAATAGCCTCATGGTCACATATTTGGGCAATTTGAAAGGACACAACTCAAATCCATAAAATCTTATTTCTGTGTGATTTTGGTAGAGGTACCAATCACCTATTTTTTACTGTCTGGAAAGCTGTAAAATCTTTTGCATATCACCAGAGAGCCTAGGAAGAGGAGCTCTCATCAGTAGAGACGAGGCTGGATGTATAAACAGGTCAATGAATTCACAATAGCTATAAGGGGATTCATAGACATGGTGGAAGACTGAAGTCCAAAAGATCAGAGACCTTCGCTCTCCTTTGGAATCCAATTTCCTAATGGGAAATGAAAAGTTGTCTTGTTGATAATATATAAACAGATGATATATATAAGATGTGTACTTGAAGACTCCTTCTCTGTCTAGACTCATGAATTGGTCATGAATCTTGTTGTCTAAGAAAGTGGCATAATCATACTTGACAACAGGGGGCTGTCTTGGAGTAAATATTGACATCAAAACTAAGGTGGTCTCATCAACAAATTCACTGGTTTTAAATCCCAAGATGTAGGATATCACCTCAATAATCAGTCTTCCTATTTCAGTGAACCAAGAATGCAGAAAGGGAGGTGGGGCTTGAGGCTGGCAATGAGGTTTCATGAATAATTGTGAAATTCGGGTTATCTCTGAACTGGGTAATTTAGAGCCTTGCTCAAGCAAGAATCCCATAGAAAGGGGAGCCACAGGCTGAGAAGGTTTGAAGTGTAACATCTCATTGATGGATTCAACGGTTATATAAAAGAGAACAGTCTTGAATGGGGTCATAACTTCTCTCTGGGTAGGTTCATAATTGGCACAACATTGGTGGATAATATCTGGGAAAACATTGACTGAGGGGAGGTAATACATGGGCAGGTTGGATTCCCATATTCCATAGAGATCAGAGTTACTTCGATGACTGTTCTTAATTTCACAAAATGCCTGGAGGTGGTTTTTGTAACTAGTTAAGTCCTTAACTTGAAAATCTCTATCAGCCAAGGGTACCACTCTAGGTCTTTATGCGATGCATTGAGGGGAGCAATGTTCAGGGCCACCGGAGATTCCATGTTTGGTTCTTGTGTTTTCAAACAGGAGGTTAGGTTTTTGTGAAAAAATTGGTCTAAACAGCAGTTCCGAGGCCTTCATCTGAGACTTACAGACCAAACTTAACTAGAATTTAGCTCATCGGGTAAAATTTAAAGAGGAAAACGAAATTTGTAGGGTTTTTGGTAAAAATGGGTAAATACTTGGGTACATAGAGCGAAATAGTGCAACTGTAGGTTGACCAATGAACCATGGAGCAGGATGCTGGAGTGTTGGCCGAGTGGTGGACTTGGACATGATTTGCAATCAACTAGATGTAAATCACATGCACCAGTGCTTGCAATAAAAATGGTGAAAATGACATTTTATGGAATTTTAACAAGATTTGGCCTTCGCAGGACTTTTTGGCATTTTGGTCGGATGACATCAACAGGATGGGACACTTTGTCATGTAGCGAAGGGTATGGGATGGTGACGTTGTAATGACGTCAGCGAGGGGTCAGTGGGAGGGCAGCAAGTTGTTTTACCCGCATTGCTTTTGGGCGAGGGCAGTTTTGGGTGGAGGGGCAGCGAGCAGCGTGGGCGCACGATGCGTGTCCCTGGTACGGGCGCAATACTTCCGACTCCCCGGGAGTTAAATATCTGCAGTGGAGGGGGTCGCGATACGGATCTCAGCCATTGGATGGTCGGGTGGGGATCTGACTGTTGGCGCTTTGTGGAGACGGCAGACGTTAATGCGCGGGCCCGCAGTATAATATATAGCGTTTTGGGTATATTTGTATTGTTCAAAAAGGGGGGGGTAGGTTATTAATCAATGTAAGGTTAATTAATTCCTTATGCACAGAGATGGTTATTACAAGGTTCCAAATAAACCTTTAATCCCATTTATAATAACGATATATGACTATAGTTTAG
>APFE031371920.1:0-14502 GCA_000404065.3 Pinus taeda | reverse complement strand
TAACAAAGCCCTTTTGCTCTTTTTTCTTCCAATTGTTGTGGTGTCAACCTTGTAGGTTGTGGAAGGCTAGGGCCAACAACACTTCCATCTTTACAGTTGTGAGTGGTAGGCTTCCTAGTTCCCATAATTTTGTTTCCCATTTTTCTTGCTAACCTGAATGACTTCTCCAATGAATCAGGTTCCCAAAGGTGAACCTCATGTTGCATATTATCCTTTAAAGTACTTGTGAACACATCACTCCTATACTCGTCTGGAATATCTTTTACCCTTATGTTCAATTTTTGGAAGTCCTCAATGTGCTCCTTCATTGAACCCCTTTGTTTGAGATTTATCAATTGGCTAAAAAAAGTGTTTCTTTTTGTATCCTCATAACGTGCTATCATTTCTTCCGTAAAATTTTCCCAAGTGACAATTTGTTTATGAGAGAAAAGCCATCGATACCATACAAATTGATTTGATTCCGAATATAAAGTTGTAATACGTACCTTTCGTTTCTTTTGCACATTATGGAGATCGAAAAATTTCTCCAAATGTAGTATCCATGTTCTGAGATCCTTGCCATCAAACTTACTCATATCTATTTTTGGAACATGGTGGGTCTTCAATCCAACATTAGAGTCTATGAAATCATGAGTAACATTTCCTTTGTTCTTATAATGAGTTTCTTTTACTACTGTTTCACCATTAGTAACCATTTCTTGTAGCAGCTTATTCGAATTTATATTCAATTCTTCCATCTTATCGTCAATGCCATTCATCTTAGCATCCATGCCATTCATCTTAGCTTCCATGCCATCCATCTTAGCTTCAGTTACCTTTTATGAGAGTGAAATTTTTTGTACTTGATCTTGTAATTTTGATATATCATGTTGCATTTTTTCCTCTTCTTCACAAGTCATGCTAGAGATTTCAGGTCGCCTACTAGGTGTTTCCATTTTCTTTTTTCCAGGCATCAATTAATGCTAATAATTATTCACTATTCCCTTTGAATTACTTCAAACTATTTTTTCAAACCAATCTTTTGCAAACTTAAAAAAAAAATACACGCCTTTTTTTTCACTTTGTAAGAGATCGATATTGAATATGTTGTATCTATGTAACTGGAGATCTCTAATATCTGAAATCACATCCTACAGTAGCCCTTTGAGTCGTATTCCTAACCCCACAAGTCTGATCAAGATTGCATTCTCCAAGGAAGAGTTATGCTAAATCTACCACGGTGACCTGATTATAGACTAGTTCAGTAGAGCAAACTTGAGAAAGTGCCACGTGTCACTGTTTCCATCTTAGTACTTGAAACAGAGATACAAAAAACTATAGGTCGTCCTCTTTCTAACACTTCGTATGAAATTTAAATTTGATGCACAGAACAAAACTTATGAGATTTTCCCCAAGTCACCTGTTTGGATTGTAATTCAGGAGTCTGCCAAAACCATATCTTCCTCAGATCATATCTCCAAAAACATAGCAAGACAAGCTCTGAAATTTGGACCTCAAGTTTAGAACAATTTTGGCTCAAATGGGTTTCTACTTTAGCTTCTGAAATGTCACAATTTTTTTTTTTTATAGAGAAAATGCCATGATGACCTGTTTGGAGTAGAGAAACCCTAGAATCCAAAGCTGTGATACCAAATGTTATGAAACCAACTCACAAAAACATAGAAAATATAGATGAACACCTTAGAATTTAGCCTCTTCGGGGGGGAAACCTCCTTTACATTACACAAATTAACAATTATTGGATGATACAAATGAATAAACCTCTGTTCTATATATATGAGTCTAAGGGGTCACAATATAATCAAGTCGACATAACAGTAATAATAGAAGGGCACAATAATAACAATAATGGGTTTCTATGGGGCACACTAATAATAATATGGGGACAATAGGGGCACAATAATAACAATAAGGGCTACAATGAAAATAGTAATGGGGGAATGACTAGTATTATAGGGACCTAACAAACTATAGAAACATCACATGACAAATCCCAGAAAATGCAGTGTTATTTTCCTTTCATATCATCATATATGGGCATTAGGACATTTGAAAATGAAACATTCCTCAAATTCTACCTCTTGCAAATAGAAAAATAAAAAATCTGAGGTTACATGAAAGTGCCTTTAGTTATACACATGCTTTCATTGATATTTTTTAAGTAGATTGTGTTATATAATCCACAAACTGAAGACTTATGTCCATATCACAATGCTAAAACCATACACCTCTAATTGAATGTGAAATATAAGGGCATAATCAAGTTTAATTAATCCGAACTAAACTTAATTGACAAACTCAATGTAGAATCGGGTTGAAGGCTTACCATAGGAATTAAGCACCAGAAGCAAGTCATTAATCTCATTGCCAATCAGAATCTTCGGATAGGGATCACCACAATTTGTATGAGCTTTTCTCGGAAACGATCATTGTCCTTAATATTGAACTCCACTTTCGATGCAAAATGAGCGAGGTCAACATGAAAATGCTCATTCCAGTGAGGATCTTGATTTTCATTTATGATAGTGTTTGTGCAAGAGTTTCCACTCCAACTTAGATCGAAACATAAGGATTAATGAAGCTTCATGAAAGCTATAATTCCACTCCTAGTTGGAGAATAGAACAATAGGCTTGTGTCAAGTCTACATGGTCATACAAACAAATAAATCCCAAAAAATTAACATGTTCTATAGTTTGACAAAAAAGAACAAACTTCAATAATTCCAGCACTAAATCCTCTCTTAGGCTTTGAATAAGACATATGTGCCCTCGGTTGAGAAAACCCATTGATTTCCTAAGCCATTCAAAAGTAAATATTATGCCAAGAATACCTACTTGACCACTACATATGAATATACTATACCATACATAAATCCTTAACCTTGTATAATACTACAAAAGGTTATAGAATTATTCAGTCACGAAGTGTTAACATAACGCCACACTACATTAAAGCTTAGTTCAGTTTTTGGGGGATTAGAAATGAGTTTTTTCCATTTTAGTAGGAACTTTTCGACTCTAGCCTATTTTCATTATCAGATTAAGAGGAAATAGACATGCTTATAAGTAAGGCTTGGAGTTTAAGCTTAATTAATACCATGTTAGATTTCTCTCACTCAAAAGTTTTCTCCTCTCATCGACTACCCTAGCAAGGTGCTCATTGGATTGCTGCAAGGCATGCTCAAGTTTTGTAATTTTCTCACGAAGTTTGTAGATGATATGATCTATCTCAGTGTACTTGTGCTTGAGGTTTCCATTATCTGCCTCAAGCTTTGAAATGTGGGAGACAATGACGATGGACATCATATTTCTCGCCATGTCAATCTCATCATATGGGTCTATCGGGAGCACCCTCAAGATCTCCTCTAGTTGGAAACTCAAAATTCGAATTATTTTGCATATTGCACAATAAGTAGTGATAATCTTATGGTGATTCTAGAGGCGAAACACTTCCATGGAGAAAACTTCCACGCAGGCGAAATTCTTTGATGGTAAAGAAACGACATGACGAATTACATGATGTCTTGCAATGACATGTGTCAATTTTTATTTGGAAAGAATGACAAAAGGATTGGCTCGAATGAATAGGGCTTGCTCAACCCAATCCAGAGAAGAAAACACCTTCAATCTAATTAAATCAAATTACTCATTTATCCAAATATGCCTTCTCTCGAAAGGGATTTCTTATGGTGTATTGGTAAGCCAAGCATGCATATTTAGAGTACAAAAGAAGAAGCCGATTTCATGATTTTTGTTACTATATGAAAATGGGTCTTCTGTGAGTTTTTTCAAATGTGCTAATTTGTTTTTCAGAAGGGCTTTTAAGAAAAGGTCATTTCTCATATGTGTTTTTTTCTTCAAAATAGGAAAATGATATTCATTTTTTTTAAAGAAGTTGTATTAAGAACAAAAGAGACTGTGTTCAAATAAATTATGTGCATTAAAAGGGTTTATGAAAGTTTTTCTGAAAGTGTCACCTTTGTAGAGAATTTGTATACCAATATATTTGTAGAAATTGAGCAGTAGAGAAGCCATCGTGAAATATTATTGCAAGAAGTTGCAGCGTTTGAAGTTTGATTTGTTTGTTGGGAGATAGTGCACTAGTGCTAAGAAAATGGGAAGAATGAAGAGCCTAGCACAATTGAAACAACAACAAGAGATGTATGAAATTTTTTTGAAAGATTCATAAATGAAAAAGGCAAAAGAATGCCTTCACCAATGTCAACCAAGAAAGCTTTGGACACCCTTGAGAGGATTTTCGGTCTAAGGAGGAGTAATATAGTTGAAGATAAAGACTTTGGTGAATCCATTGTCCTCAATGACGAGTGTACGATGAATGTGAAGAATTTGCAAAAGAAGCATAGAAATAACAAACAGATTCTCATGAATACCACCATGCTCAACCACAAGTGGATGATGTGATCCAGGGATCTTTTGCTTATAGATATATGAAAAGAATCACATATGAAAATTGCATCTTAACACAAAAATCTAATGTGCACACATAAAAGAAGAAGGAACACATAAAGGCACGATATGAAGACAACAAGACTTGATAGCGGAGTTCATCTAACTCAGACTACATCTCCGGGCCCTACTCTATCAATGGGGAGGCCTTCATATATTAAATGGCATGAAAAGAAGAGAATTCCATTCACCTGTTACATAAAAAGAGGCTTATACCTCCATTCTGGAAGATGGTTGTGAAATGGAGACCTTAGATGGAGAAATGGACAACATCAATGCGTCCGTGATGTTGAGAGGGACTAAAAACATTTAAAACTTCTCCAAATCAGACAAAATGCATTTTTTGCCACCTGGAAGCTCTCCTCCCTCGAACTACGTGCTGAAAAATCCTCTCCTCCACGCCTTCTTCATTCACCAGGCTTTATAATCCTTTTTTTGTTACAAGCGCGCTTAAATCAAGGGTTGTCTGATTAGAACAAAAGGTTGTTCTAATGGATGGATCAATCGGGCATGATAAATCTACCCTTCCCTCACAAAAACCCTGGAATTAGCCTTTTTTCATTTAAATGAATAATACATAGAAAACATTGGAAAACCCGATTGAGAGCATTTACCCGGATTTCAAATTATATGAAATCATGATTTATAACATAATCGGGTCCGCATTGATCGCAAATTGCAATGGCCCTGGGGTCGTTCTTCTGACTGTGTCAACCGCCAATCACCAATACGTCAATCAGCTGATCGCTGATATGCCAATATCGGCATATCGTATCGGTGTCATCGCATCGGCATATCGTATCACTTTAGTCCAGGATCCCTGTCCTATCCCCTTGGGTTTCACCAACCCGATCCACCGATCTGATGATTCTCTGATCGCCGATATCGGTGATCACCACATTGCAGGTCTGAACTCCCCAATATCACCGATTGCTTGCCTTCCTCTAACCCGATATATCGATTATCGTTGATCGGGGGTTGCTAAGTTTGCCCTTTGCACGGTTTCTGATACGATTTCCTTTTCAAAGGCTAAAAACCCATTTTTAGGAGAAAATGTCTCATTTTCCAAAGGAACAAGGCAACCTTCTTTCTGCCACAACTCCATCATCTAGACTCGGATTGGACACTTTTTTGGCTGTTTTTTCCAACAGTGGTTGTCCTCGTGACCTTCCTTTTTGTAGAGATTGCAATATGACCTTTCTCATTCTTTGGTTGTTGCCGTCTTCTTCTCCTTTCCTTTCCATTTTGCTTTAGATTTGCCATTGCGAGGTTTGAACGGTTGTTTTCTAGGACGATCATCTCTTTCATTTTTGGCCCTTTTCTCATTATGAATTGCCTTTATGCTAGCTGCATCAATAGTGGTTGTTTCAAACAACAATAATGAATGCCTAATGTAGCTATGCAATGAGCCAATATACTTAGTTACAACTTCAGGTGTATCAAGTGCAATACCTAAATTCAGTGCTTGCTTTCTGAACTCCCCTGTAAAACTCTAAACATCCTAACCTTTGCCTTGTCTTAAATACTGCCAATTCATTAAAGATTTTTGCTTGTATCCTAATGGATAAAACTATTCCTTTAACACAAAAATAAAATAAGGCCATGAGGAAAAGAGGTTACACACATTCTTAATGCACAACAATTTGCTCTCCCACCAAACGAGAGGGGCGTTGCTCAATCGTAGAGGGGTGCTGCTCAGCCGTAGTGAGACTAGCTAAATCTTTCCCTCACCCTCCACGATCTATTGAATCCTGTATTGGACCTCAGTTTTCCTAATCCAATTATTAAGCTTTTCTACATTTCTTTCACCATTAAACATGGGAAGATCAAATTTAATATATAATTTAAATAAAGGTTTCTTAGATGCATCCTTTGAATTTCTACAATTATGGTGGTGAGAGGAAGGAGAAACTTCACTCGAGGAAGGAGAAGGAAGGGGTTCTTCTCCACCATTCCCATGTGTTGAACCTTGTCCTTCTGGGTTTCTCTCCTCTACTTTCTCCAGCCTTAAAACCAACTGACTAATATTCTCTGCCATTGAATAGAAGGCCTTGTAGAAATTGTGCTCATATTCAAGATGAGCATCATTTTCTGCCATGTTTCTCCTTCAATGTGCACACCCTACTTCGGGATCGAAAGGCTCTGACTCCCCTTCAAGACTACGGATTTAGTGTCTTTTTAGCATACAAACATGTAATTCACATCTAAAAAGACCTGCTTTGATACCACTTGATCCAGGGATATTTTTCTTATAGATGTATGAAAAGAATCACATGTGAAAATTGCAGCTTAACACATAAATCTAATGCGCACGCATAAAAGAATAAGGAACACATAAAGGCATGACAAGAAGACAACAAGATTTGATAATGAAGTTTTCCCAACTCTGACTACGTCTCCGAGCCCTGCTTGATCAACGGGGTGTCCTTCATATATTAAATGGCATGAAAAGAAGAGAATTACATTCACTAGTTACATAAAAAGAGGCTTATACCTCCATTCTGGAAAATGGCTATGAAATGGATACCTTAGATGGAAGAGTGGACAACACCAATGCATTCATGGCGTTGAGAGGGACTGAAAACATATAAAACTTGTCCAAATAAGACAAAATGCATTGTCGACCACCTGGAAGCTCTCCTACCTTGAATTCCGTGCTGAAAAGTCCTCTCCCTCGCGCCTTCTTCATTCATTAGGCTTTATGATCCTTGTTTTGTTACAAGCGCACTTAAATCTGGGGTTGTCTGATTAAAATAGAAGGTTGTTCTAACGGATGGATCAATCGGGTGTGATAAATCTGCCCTTCCCTCACAAAAACCCTGAAATTGGCCTTTTTTCATTTAAAAGAATAACACACAGAAAACATTGGGAAACTTGATCGATAGCCTTTACCTAGATTTCAAATTATATGAAATCGGGCTTTATAACATAATCGAGTCCGCACTGATCGCAAATCGCAATGGTCCTGGGGTCATTCTTTTGACTGTGCTAATCACCGATCGCCGATTCGTCAATCGCCAATACACCAATCCACCAATCGCCGATATGCTGATATCAGCATATTTCATTGACATCATCATATTGAAACATCCAACTGCTACGGTCCAGGCTCCTGGTCCTATCCCTTGGGTTTCACTAACCTGATCCACCGATCCGATGATCCTTCGATCGCCAATATTGGTGATCACTACATCACAGGTCTAAAGTCCCCGATATCACTAATTGCCTACCTTCCTCTGACCCGATATATCGGTGACCACTAATCAAGGGTTGTTAAGTCTGCCCTTTGCATAGTTTCCAATGAGATTTCCTTTTTAAAGGCTAAAAACCCATTTTTAGGAGAAAATGCCTCATTTTCCAAAGGAACAAGGCAACCTTCGTTCTACCACAACTTCATCATCCATACTTGGATTGGAGTGTCATTCACACCGTTAGAATTAGTGTGACAAGCACTTCGATCTCATGTCAAGATACTTTCTTTTCTGCCACTTTGAATTTTGAGATTTTTGATGCCATTGTATTTGAAGATCCACCTAAATCGTGCTGAATATAAAGATTTTGTAGAAGAAGAAAAGGAGCACATAGATGCTCGTGAACCCCATTGTGCACACCCACAAGTGGATGAATATTTGATGAATCCAGCAACAGAGGTTGTTGATGAAATTGGAGCATAAAATGTTATGGTGAATCAAAAAATTCAATTTGTTGATGTTCCGTTTAATAAAATCATGTTTCCTAATGATGAATAGTTGTAAATGATGCAAAACAAACATGATATGGAAATGATGCTATTTGGTTAGAGAACCTGTTATAGCTCTGCTACCACTTTTTATAGGTCTGATAACACTTGTTATTGATATGATATAAAAATATATAAGAACACAAATATACCCAAAAATAATATGATAGAAATAGATTGAAATGCTTCTTTATTGATATCAAACCCTTAAGGTAGGGCAACACCATATATTTACTCCTTAAGGAAGGAGAACAATCCACAAGCCATATGCCTGTTCATACAATATTCCTTGACATCCCTCAATGTGGAGTCTCTAGCCTCTGTATAGGCCTCAAACATACAATACCATGGGTCATTACCATGGTTCGCTCAATACCATCTATCTAATACCATGGGCTTATTACATTATTGCTAACTACTTGTGGTCCCTTACATGATACAGGTTAACCACCTTATTTATTACTATTGCCCATTCCATTATTATTCCATTGGGTACCTCCTTTTGTACCCCATATTATCCCCCCTAGGTGTACTACATTCCACCCCCCTTAACATGTTTCATCCTCGAAACATGGGAAGAAGAAAAATAATAAGATAAACTCAAAAGAGTAGTGCACTGGTACCATGCACGTGCATCTATCCATCCAAGAGAAAGGTGAACCATCAATCTAGTGGGTGTCTCACTCACTTGAGATGGAAGTTGACTTTGGTCGCTCTTCTGTGTTGATGTGTAGTAGGTGGATCTTCACTCCTCTTTATTTATAATGCGGGTGTTGTTATCCTTGTGGCTAATTCGTTGCCATCTTGTTGGTTGTTTTCTTGTGTGGTGATGTGGGTGGTGATATGCTGAAGTGTTAACCAACGATGTATCTTTCTTTAATTCACCACCTAACGGAGCCTGATTGGTATCTGGTACATGTTGTGGTGCCTGGTGTTGTTTCTAATTTTCCAATATTACTTCAACCATTGAGTCCTCCTCTGATGTATCAGTACCTATAACCTTTTCTACTTCCACCTCTATTTGTGTTTGATTTTCAACCATCAAAGGCTCATCACCTGATGTGTAAGTGTCATTAGAGCTTTGTGCTTCTGCCTCCATAGTCTCTGCTTGGGTCTTAATGGAAATATCTTGCAATGTAATTTTCTTCTTTTTATACCAGAGCTTCAAGAATTTCTTCTGCACATTAATATTAATAGTACCCATAGATTCCATCCAAGGATATCCCAAAACAACATCCATGTTATCGATATCTGAAGTATAAAAGTCACAATGCAACACATAATTATCCATAGAAAGCTTCAAATCTTTATAAACTTGAACATCCTCATTATCAGCCTGTATGTTTTCAATATATTTTGTTGGAAATCGCAATTTTTTTGTCAAATTAACATTGATAAAAATATGCTTGCAACTAGGATTTATAGAGACAACGATCTTCTCCTTTTGAATCAATCCATAACCTGCAATAAGGAGATACTAGTAGAAAATAACCCTTTAGGTTTCTTGGTTTCCTTCTTTCCTGTGCCAATAAAATCTTTGCTAAGTTGTGTGCCTGTCCCTCTGAGCTTAGTAAGAGGTCCCAAAAAATTAGATTTAGGGTTAAAGTGGTCATAAATGGATTTTGTGAACATCTGCCAAGTAATTGTCCTTGGATAACATTTAGAATGTCCCTGGCACCATTTCCATATTTCTTGGTTCAAGTAAAGGTCTTCCAAACTTAGTTTAGTTCCATAATCTACAATGTGCTCCAGAGAGAAATATTCTTCCATATGCGCTACCCATATTTTTGGATCAGAGCCATCAAATTTGTGTAAATTCTGATCTAGGCCTGCCATCACAAAAAAAATTGGCGAAAATTTGAAATTGTCATAATTTAGTCAATATTGCTCAGAATCCATATTATGACTTATTTTCAGAAATGGAACAACCATTCTGCATCTTCCCATGTGATAGAAGTCTCGATCTAGGCAATGGAATTTCAGATCTGCGTTGTAATTGTCCCACCATCACAAAAAAATTATGAAAAAATCAATGATTTTAAATCAGTTATATCTCCCTCATTCGGACTCCGATTTGACTGATTTTTTTTTTTGAAATTGGGTATCTTTTCACAAAAAATCTATATCTACTATTAGATTCTACATATTTTTCACCAGGATTTCCAGATATGTGCTGCAAACTTACTGCCCCGAAAAAATGTTTGCAACACCATTGCTTTTTAGATCAGCGATATCTCCCTCATCCGGACTTTGATTCGGCCATTTTTTTTTCAACTTGGGTACTTTTTCACAAAAAATCTAGATCTACAATTAGATTTTGCATATTTTGATCCAAATCGTACTGATCTAATCTAAAAATTCGCCACCCTGAAAAATGTCTACAACACCACTGATTTTTAGATCAGCTATATCTCTTTCATCCCGACTCTGATTTCGCTGATATTTTTTTTTTTGAACTTGGGTATTTTTTTAGAAAGAATCTATATCTACAATTAGATTTTTCAAATTTTGCCCCAAAATGTATAGATTTTATCTGCAAACTCGTCGCCCCATAAAGTTCCTACAAATAATAAAAAACAATTCTCCACTTTTGCCCAAGAAAGTGCTCTAATACCACTTGTTATGGATCTGATATCAAAATATATAAGAACACAAATATACCCAGAAATAATATGATAGAAATAGATTGAAATGTTTCTTTATTGATATCAAACCTTTAAGGTAGGGCAACACCATACATTCACTTCTTAAGGAAGGAGAACACTCCACAAGCCATATGCTTATTCATACAATATTCCTTGACATCCCTCAATGTGGAGTCTCTAGCCTCTATATAGGCCTCATACATACAATACCATTGGTCAACCTGTTCCTCAATACATCTATCTAATACATGGGCTTATTAAATTATTGCTAACTACTTGTGGTCCTTATGGTGAATCAACCAATTCAATTTGTTGATGTTTAGTTTAATAAAATCATGTTTCCTAATGATGAATAGTTTCAAATGATGCAACAGAAACATGATATGGAAATGATGCTATTTGGTGAGATAACCTCACTTGAGACTGAAAACCAACTGGAAGAAAACCTCTTTGAAGCACCTGAAGTGACAAAAGAAGAGAATAAAGAATAGAACGATCATGGTTCTGTAAATATTTTTAATCCTAACATTAATTTCTAGTGTGCAGTTAAGCAAGAATATTATGAAGAAGAGTTAGAGTTCCTTGAAGCAAGGCTCGCAACACGGTACATTGATAATGTATATATAGAAGATGCAGAAAAAATGGATTCAAGACAACATTGATGATGAAAACATGAATGATATTTCATGAAGTGGAGTTGTGAAGAGATAATGTTTTTATTATAGTGTTATGTTGTAGAATAATATTGATGACAAAAGGCATAAAACAAAAGATTACATGTGGCATGAGTCCATAGACAAGCCAATATTTGAAGAAATCCAAGGCATGCTTAGACAACTTATAACAATGTAAGACCTGCACCAAGAAATAAAGAAACTGAGGTTTGAAGAATACAAAAAGAATAAAAAGATGAAACAATTTAGAGGCTACAAGATTTGGAAAAGAGAGAAAAAAAAGGAAATCTCGTTGAAATCAAAAATTTTAAATTGTCGCGTAGCTAAGAATTAGACCAACATGCATCTTACATTAATTTTTTTTTGCGGTTGTAATTAAGGGGAGCGTTGGAGAATCTAATTCCAACCAACTGTTAACTGTTGTAATTATCCATTCAAGTGTCACAATCAGTTGGAATTCAGTCTAATTTCATTGAGATTTAGGTCATAGTAATTTATTGTTGATGTTTCCATGCTTTTCAATTTAACAATACCATAAGTTTAAAGTCATATTGTAGCCTTTGCATAAAATAAGGCCATGTGGATAACTACCTCAAGTATTTTATGTCATACTCATATAGTTGCATTTTCATGCATATTTTTATATATTTATCTAGTGAATTTTTATTTTTTACATTTATAGAAAATATGTCAATATGAGTATAAATATACAGTATTTTTTGATATTAATAAAAAAAGTTAATAAAATTATAGTGATTTAAGAATATATATTTATTGTTTTATAAATATAAAAAATAAAATATTAAAAATTTTGCAAATATTTATATATATGAATGGTTAAAATGTTAATAAAACTAAAAATGTGTATAAATTCATTAAAAAATGTTGGAAAAATGAAAAATAATATTTTTTGAATTGTCAAATAACAAATTTAACTACCATTAAAAATATTAAAAATAGATAAAATTATATCAATTTAATATGATGATGATTATTGTCACCTTATTGGATCTTCAAAACATAATGATTAAAACAATGAATTAACATTTTAGAAGCATTTTAAATACAAGAGACTTGTTTTGGCATACAATATTTATTTAAGAAAAGATGCTTACAAGGACTGGGGATGAAAATTACATCATTCACCTACGTATAACCTAGCTGGCACTAAATGTAATGGTCTTATGGACCTGACATCACAATAAATGAACCTTACAACAATAATATCCATAACTACAACTACTGTAAATTTAATTTGTAATCTAATGTTAGAGCTATTGAATTTAAAAGCATTAATATGTTTTATACAAGAAACTTTTAGCTGTGCATGCCATTGATATCCTAGCAACTTTCGCTACAAATATATCAATTCATGTAAGTACCCTATGTCTTCTTAGATGTATTGAATCATACTAAAAAATCATTCAATATTTTTCATACATGCAAAGAGAGGGAGAACTAAGGATTAGCTAAGAATAGGAAGAGAAAACTAATGGGGAACCTGGTAACAAGTCTTGATCAGGATACAATTCAGATAGAGGGGACACAGTCAAAGGTGGAGAATAGTTGGATATGCCTAACAGGAGGAATGATATGTATAGTTTTCATTCTAGTTCCTCATCCTGAATCCATCATCACCATCATCCTCATAGGTTAAGTGAGTACATTCCTAAGGAGTTCAAGAATTTCAAGCACCCTAAATTTAATGGAGAGCTGAAGAAGTCAGAAGATGCAGAGGTGTGGTTTCCTGGGATGAAGAAATTCTTCAGATTGCATAACTATTCAAAGAACATGAAAGCCAAGATAGCTACATTCAGCCTTAAAGGGAAATCATATATATGGTGGTAATATGTGAAGAATCTCAAAGGAATTTGAGAAGAAAAGTTGATTTGGGATGAGTTTGAGAGACTCTTCAAGAAGAAGTACCTATCTGAAAGGTATTATGATGACAGAGCTAAAGTGATTTATGAGTTTTAGATGGGTTCTATGAAATATGATGAGTATAATATCAAGTTTCTAGGGTTGTTGAGGTATGTGCCTTAGCTCATGGATGATAAGGAAAAGATTCAAAGGTTCATCTATGGGTTTCTAGTAGCATATAGAGACCAGCTTGGGTTTAATGAGCCTCGGTCAGTGGAGGAAGCCATCAGGAAACAAAAGCATTGTTATGAGAAATAAAATTATAAAAATGAGCTTAAGAGTGATTTGAAGGGAAAAGAGAAATTTAAAGGGAAGTGGCGCCAAAGAGGGGAAGACCTCAAGATGTAGGTGAGAAAGAGGATGTTGTTCCTTAAAATAAGTTTAACACAATTGAGAAGAGACATGGACCACATCCTCGAGAGCACACTAATAACAATAGTGGGTTTCTATCGGGTACACTAATAACAATATGGGGACAATAGGGGCACAATAATAACAATAAGGGCTACGATGACAATAGTAATGGGGGAATCACTAGTATTATAGTGACATAACATGCCCCTCTCCTTCCAAAAAGTGTTGTCCTCAATGCTTGAGTAGTTCTGGATGCTTTTGTATAAAATTTTGATCCTCCCATGTGGAACCTTCAGTGGATAAATTCTTCCACTTGATGAGATACTCCGAAATTGATCGATATCGTAGCTATCAAGTTCTTGTTTCTGTGACTTCTTTCGGTTCCAATATGATTTTTCCTTCCTCATCAAGGTCTGGCAATATTGTTTAAACTTGGAGCTTTTCACCTATAACCTTCTTTAAACATGAAACATGGAAAATTGGTTTTACTCGGGAAGTTGCAGGAAGCTCCAATTTGTATGCCATAGTACCAATCCTTTGGAATACCTTGTACAAAACATAATACTTTGGTGATAATTTATTATCCTTCTTAGCTTGCTTGATGGAAATTTGTTTATATGGTTGTAGCCGTAGGAATACACAGTCACCTACATCAAAACTTCTTTCACTGTGATGTTGATCTACCTGCTGTTTCATTCTCTTC
>APFE031371919.1:10963-25836 GCA_000404065.3 Pinus taeda | reverse complement strand
TGAAAAACTGAAAGAGACAGTTGCGGGGGTCCAAATGGGATAGGTGGGTGGCCACCAACATCCACCTGGATCAAACATACTGATATGTTGCCAAGATCGATCACAAATTCAAGCAGAATAAGTGAGATTTTGTATCTGTGAACCCAAAGAAGAGAAAAAGTGCCCCAAGCCACAAAGAAAATGGAAGATTTAGGTTGCAACTCCATAGGACAACTCGAGGCCGTAAGACAAGAATAATAGGAAGGCAAAGAAGGACACTGACAAGTGGTATGAGTTCCATAAACTCCCATTCATAACATGAATGAATGTCATGCAAAGAAAGCATTGGTGGTCGAGAAATTTTTTTTAGAGAAAGATGCATGCTTTGATTATGAGTCAGAACCTGATAAGGGAAAGCAGATCATTGACACATAACCCACTGTGATGGTAGTCACCACCAAGATCCAAAAGGCATAACTTGAGGATCCATAGGATGGGGAGTGCCTCTTCCACTCACAAATGTGGGTAAAGGGTTCACCAGTGCAGTTCATCATTGAAAGTGGGAGCCAAAAGAAATTTATCTCAGCTGAGGTCCTTAGGAGATTGAAGTTGTCAACAACGCTACACCCATAGTCACACATCATTAGGTGGCTCCACCAAGGGTAACATGTCCATGTCAACCAACAATGTCGCCTGCCTTATAGCATCAAACCCTTTGCAGATGATGTATTGTGCGATGTTCCCCTCTAGAAGTCTATGATGTTTTATTAGGTCATCCATACCTATGAATCCAAACCTCATTATGTTATTATTAATTTGGCTAAAAAATTGTATAGGATACCAGAGGTAGCATCGCCTACCGCCTTTTCTTTGATCTTTGCTAAAAAATGCAGTAAGATCATTTCCTAGACCGGGAAATTTTTATTCCTTATGATTAGCCCTCAGAGTAAGAGGAAGATTATGGCCACATCCACAATCTCTAGATAGGGCTCCTCCATGTAGCAGAAGTAGATGGATAAGGTCATGGAGGGAGTACAGGGACATCTTCACCTCACCCACAAGGGTATCCCTACACTGTCAGGTCAAGCACTCCATCTATCTAACCTTGACTGCATTGCTACTCGATGGACTAATCTATTGACACTCTATTATGGAGAATGATGAAATCAAGAGGCAGAATCAAGAGCTGCTGCAAAAATGGCACATCAGGCCAAGTTCATCACCTTGTGGGAGCCCAATCGTGTTGGTACAGAAGAAGGAAGAAACTTGGAGGTTCTGTATTGACTATCAGGCACTGAATAAGATCACTATCTAGAATAGATATCCAATCCCACAAATTGATGACCTTTTGAACCAGCTTAAGGGGGCCAAATATTTAATCAAGATTGACTTGAAGTCTGATTATCACTAGGTACCAATCTAACTCTCTGATGTGTGGAAGACTACCTTCAAATCCAAGGATGATCATGTCTTTTAGGTTCACTAATTCCTCTGTAACCTTAATGAGGTTGATGGATGACATATTGTGGCCCTTCACCAAATCATTCATGGTAGTGTATTCGGACAACATCCTGATCTTTAACCAAAGTTAAGAAGAGCATCTATACCATATTTGACAGGTCCTCCACACCTACAACAATACAATTTGTGTGCTAATTTGGAAAAATGTGCTTTTGGTATGACCCAGGTTCAATATCTAGGGTACATCATTGATGAGTGGGGTGTGCATGCGGACCCAACCAAGATACAAGTTATTTTGTATTAACCACCTCCAACCACTCTCATAGAAGTCCACAAAGGGTGGAGAAAAAATAAAATTATTTTGGTTCAAATCCCAACAGAAGTTGTTTTCCAATTTGAAGCATTTCCTCTGATCTGCACTAGAGCTCACATTACCAGACCTGCAACAATCATTTGAAACTGAGATAGATGCCCCTAACAATGCTATTGGTGCAATTCTTACCCAATAGTGGAATCTGGTGGCATATCATAGTGAGACACTTTCAGGTACAATCTAAAAGTATGCCACCTATGAAAAATAGATGTATTCCATTATATAGGCCTGCTGACAATAAACACATTACAATATGGGGAAAGAAACAATCATCCACACAGACCACTGACCCCTGCAGTTCATACAGACACAAGACATGTTGCAGAACCATCACCTTTAGAAATGGTCCATACATGTGCAACAATTACATTTGAACATTAAATACAAGAAGGGAAGCACCAATAATGTTACAGACTACCTCAACCAACCGACGATTATGGCATTGACCATTGTTCTCAACTCTTGTGGACACAAGACTTCAGGATGGCCGCATATTTATAAAAGTGATCCAAAATTTGACACCACATGTCATATGCTCCTAGAAGGCAAGAAATTTCCATAATTTCACCTCCAGGATGCAATATTATGCCACCTGGGACACCTTTGTGTTCCCTTAAGTGAGCATGCCAAGATGATTTTGGAGGTGCATTGTAGGTTGATATTTGGACATTTTGGGGTAGAAAAAAAGTGGCAGTGCTACAAAAGTATTTTTATTTGTCGAACCTTCAACAAGATGTTGGGAAGTACATTAGATCCTCCACTTCCTGCGCCATTTCCAAAACTAAAATCAAGAAGTGAGGCTTGTATACCCCTCTTTCTACTCCTAACTAGTCCCGGGAATCCATATCCATGGATTATATGTTGGGCCTTCCTTATACCAAGCATGGTAGTCACTGTGTTTTCGTGGTTGTCAACAACTTCTCTAAGATGGTCATTCTAGTGGCCTACAAGAAGAGTATCACAACATAAGCCACTACCAAACTCTTCTTTGAATGATTATGGGGACACTTTTGGATCCCATAGTCCATTATCTCAGATCAGGACAATAGGTTCCTAAGTACATTCTGGTCAAGCCTATGGTCATTGTTGCATACCAAGCTCACTAAGTCTAGTACCTTCCACTCCCAAATGGATGGCCAAATATAGGTCGTCAACAGGATGATCGTGCACATACTATACATTTACTACTCAAAGCATCCACACACATGGGATGAAATCCTCCCCTATGTCCAACATAGCTACAACATATCTCTCCACAACTCAACTGACCACAACCCCTTTTAGGTGGGGTTGGGATTCCAATCACTATGTCCCATTAATGTTTCCATACCACTTGCGGCTACTCAAGATTCAGCTCATGTCCATTCCAAAGCTAACAATGCTACTAGCTTCATTTAATTAATTCAACACATCTTCCAGCAGGTCCAAGACATATTGGATAGAGAAAACACTAATTATAAACAACGCCATGATCGGGTGTCACATAAGTTCTAGGTGGGCAACAAATTTTGGTTGCATTTGTAGAAGGCATGCCTCGCTAGGGTCTACTGCAAGCTTCACTCGCTCCAATATGGGCCTTACAACATCACTAAGGTTGTAGGAGACAATGATGTCGAGCTCAACATTCCACCATTCCTTGGCCCACACCCAATATTCAATGTGGACTGGTTGCAACCATAGTTTCCCCCATTGCTGGACACATCAGACATTGCTGAGCAACTGAAACCAATAAAGCTCAACCCAAGCTCTAGCGAACATGCCATGATTTATAGGATCATGGACACACAAATCAAGAACACTCACCAACAAAGGATCCAACTATATCGAGTTGTCAAAGTAGGCCAACTCCTTCACTAGGCAAGTGGCTTACTAGGGATGAGGTTCAACATAAATTTCCTCACCTCATGGAGGCTTTGCACGCAATGGGGACCATTACTTCCTAAGGGGTGAGTACTGATATAGGTGGATACTAGTGGCCACCCACCTATTCCACCTTGACCTTTAGCTGGTTCTAATAGTTTCTTTAATTATAGCACAATTTACTATTTTTAGTAGTTTTTTGGGTCCTAAACTTCTAGAGTTTTTTTGACCCCCTAAATGACATTTTCTTGATGTTTGTAACAAGTTGATAGCTGACACAACTAGTGTATTACTCAGAGATACCTTTTTAACAAGGTATTGTACGTGCCAAATGAAGATCATATGACCAAGTTACGACCTCAAGAAGTTGGTTGTCCAACTAACCCCAACGGGGCCTGTTGACCACTCCAAGTTAACTACCCTATAACAATGTACATTTTAGAAAGAAGATTCCATCATGATTGAGCAGTGAGATCAGCTATATTTCATCATTATCATCGTCAATCATCATTTTGCAGAATTTGTAAACCCATTCTGCATGTTTGTAATGTAAATGATCTTAGTAAGACCATAATTTATGTAACAACCTAGGTAAAACTATTATTCAAATGACGATTTTCATCCTAGGAGGTTTTTCATCTCATTGGTTCATCTATGTTTCTAAACAAAAATGATCGACAAAGTTTTTCCCTCTAGCCTCACCTCAAAGCTAGGGTGGATTTTGTTGTTAAAATCTTAGGTAATTCCTAGTGTTCTAGTCGAGTCTTCTGTAAAATGATTTAGGAATAATTTTAGATAGTTGACTAAATTATTTTATTACAAATCACTTGGTCTACTAAATCATATTTGAGTGACATAATTGGGTAAATAATTGAGGGTCTATAAAGAACTGGTGTTCCCCCTTCATGTATTAAAATGTAATATCTTGATGTAAAAGATATCTTAGTTCATGGTCCCTGATAGTTAGACACCATGGCTAAATTATTTGAGGTTTGGAAAAAATATTAATCCCCTCATGAGTCAATTTTTTGGAAAAAATAAATTAAAATCCTAAGCCATAAATTTAATTAATTTTGTGTCATAGGAAAAATTAATTCTCCAAATTAAAAAATTCGTGGGTTCTAGAAGAATTAATTTTTGGAGGTCCCCGACCAAGGGAATATTGAAAATTTTAAGATATTTTGGACCCTTAGGCCTTGGTAGTTAAGTCAAAGTCAATTTTTTGAGGAAATCAACTCAAAATAATTAATTTTGAGTTTATTAAAATTCAATTAAATGAAAAATTCGAATTTCCTCAAAAATAAAATAATTTCGACGAAGGAGATTAAAAGATAATTATATATTTTTCAACCGTCGAAATTATTTTGACATGGATCAAACCAACTAGCCGTTAGAGAACTAATCTATAAATTAGAGGTCACTTGTCATTTAAATCATCCGATCTTTTAGATGATGTACTAGCTCTCAAATTTCTCTTGTAATATTTATGGAATAATATAACGTAAAAGTGTTTGGGGTTTTCATTGATGGTGGTGTTCCTCTTCGATATTTTATAGTAATATTGTTTTTAATGTTTTGCTGAATATTATTTATAAATTGTTAATTAATAGCTCTCATGGAATAATCTATTGCACATGTATCTTTCTTATTTTATTGGATCTAAGGTAGCAATTATAATTTTATTGAATTAGCATGCATATCTAATTCTTGAAGATTATATTGTTAATTTATATCTCTATCGATCTGACAATTTGATAGACTAGTGTTTGCAGAAACCATTCGTACTTAAAAATTTAGTCATTTGGGGAAGTCCTTGGTTAGACTAGCCGACTCCTAAATCATAAGATCTGAAGAGTCCACTTGATTGAAACCCTAGGATTTATCTAACAAAGCTTCTCTTGTAGGGATTTCTAGGCTAGTACCTCATTTACAATTTTATCTATCTTTTATAACTTATGCTAAATAGCTAGATCTGGCTAGGAAGAACCTTAGATATACAAATATGGTAGTGGATTCAGGGTCATACTCCTCAGATCTAATAGATATGTAAATTATTTGTATAGATTTGTAGTTTTGTAACATAATTTTTATTTTTATTTTCTAACTTGGGACTTAGGTTTCAATTTATTTTTTGTATATATGTGGGATTTGTGGGTTTTTTTTTGTTTTTTTTGTTGAGGTTTAGATCTAAATATTTTCAAGGAAAATTTAGGGTTCTAAGGCTGATCTAGGCCCTGGAGGGCAAGATCTAGCCTCAAACTTTTGTGTGCAAGGATTAAAATGAAGAAATCATTCATTTGAAGATTCATATATGTGGTTTTCATAGTGAATTCCAAGAGCACATTTAAAGCATAACTATATCAGATTTAGAAATTGATTTTAGGAATTTTTTTTTTTTTTGACAACCCTTGGCTTCCTCATGTTTTTTTTTCCTACATTTTCCTTAACCACTGCTCCTATCTGCTCCTCTCTAGGGTAGCGTCCATTATTCCTCCATTTCACTGCTGCGTTCTCCCTCACACATGCATCCATTCCCTATTAACTCCTATGCACTTTTTATCTCCCTTCCTTGCCTAACCCATGTCCCTTTTCTTCATGCATTCCCAACTCCCATTTATTCTTTGCGTTTTCCTTTGAAACCCTCTCCCTCACTGCTAGATTCCCGCAGTTCCTTTAGCTTCCCGCTCAGCCTGCGTCCCTTGTTTCTCTGCCCTCATTTCCTGCTCCTCTCACAACCTCTTCTTTCTCTATTTGCGACCCTCATCTTCTGCATGAGCTCATCTTTGTCTACTCCCTTCTCTTCCCTCAGCTTTGTGTTCTTCCTCTCCCTTGTTGCTAGCTCTACCTTTGTCCCTCCTCACTGTCTGCTGCCTTTTCGACCTACATACGCCTCATTCCCTCATGCTATCTTTAAAAAATATTTTGATTTAGTTTTTTATAAAGTGACCTTTGGCCCTTAAAAAAATTAAACTCTTATAGTTCCACATTAAAAAATTGTTCATCACATTGACCCCCTTAAAAATCAAATTAAAATTTTCTTTTCCTAGCATTTACCACATTAAATTTGTATTTTTATTTATTTATTGCCCCTTCGAGAAAACTAATTTTTTATTATCACATTAATCTTTTTTTTTTTTTTTTTTTTTTTTTTGAAGTGTGACACAAATTCTAATCTAAAGTTCCTTTTTGATTTTTTGTGATAAAGGTTTTGGGGCCTTAAATTTTTAAAATCTTTGTGGGATAAAAAGTTGAATTTTTTTATAGTCAAGGCAACATATAAATTTTTTAAAATATCTCTAAGTTTGGCTATAGAAGAAAATATTATTTTTCTGGATTTCAGACATTAGAAAATTAATAAATTCCAGAATTATTCGAAGAGGTGTTTTTTGAGTAAATTGGAATTAATAACATCTAAATTTCATTGTTATCTTGAATATTAAATCATTGAAATTTAAGTTCTTGGGCTTTCATTACTTGCATGCTTCAACTAAGTTTTGTCATCATTGTGTTTAATGCTTGATATATATTAAGATTGCTCATTGTCTAAGAAGGAAATTAACCATAAGATTGGATTTAATTACTTGAATTAGTGATATTTCTTAAATTAGTTTTGAGAAATTTTCAAGTAATTGTGATCAATATTTCTATTGAATACTCCATCATGGACTTTGTTGGTATTCAGATATGAATCAGACAATTCACCCAATTCCACATTAATTGTCAACCCGGGGTTTGGCTGGTTATTTCAAGTCTATCATGCAAGATAAATGCATGCCACAAGTTCCCTACCCAGCATTGAAGATTCAATCATTACATAACAATATGTAACAACAAATAAGAGTAACAATAAGTTAAGACTCACATCAACAGACTGAAATCACTACACAACAAAGAGATAACACAACATAAAATAAAACACACATACATCTAATCCAACAACACCTGGTCAAGAGAGTGGGCCCAACTCTCTGATCAGGGTTGTGGCAAGATCGAGATCTATAAAATATTCAAAAGATCAAAAATTGTGTTAATCAAAATATATCATTACAGAGGTCTGCTATTACATCTCAAAAATATCATATATCTCCTAGTGGTGGCTTTCCTAGCACTGCAATCACTACTTATACATTTCATAAATCATCTGATAGTGCCTAAGATTGCGATAGTTGTCTACCTGTAAATACACAATGGTTTCTTGAGATACAACAAAATTCAAAGATAACACTTGTGCTTGTCGAGAAGTTGATCCATCGTTGCAGCTAATATCCAAGGATAGCCTGCCAACTCCATAGTCATCATAAGCTGAATCATTCCTTTGATCATCGTTCCTCCAAATCTGCACGAAAACTTAAGTTAACAAGTTGTTTTAGGCAATAATCCCCTATGACTATGCTTCAATGTTTAACAATTCACAAATACATGACAACAGGTGTACCTTCACTATTTAGAATGAAAATGACCAACAAGGGTATGAAATGAGTGCAGGAAAAGGATAAAAATGTGGGTAAAAATAAGAAAAATTAGCAACCAACATCTCCCCCCAACTAGCCTTTCTGCATGTCCTCATGCAACTTGTCTCCTGTGTAGATATCTGTTAGAGCCACTATGGTTAGCATGGAGCTGTGAAAGGTCATACTTCGCAATCATTTCTGTTCCAGGAACCTTGTATCCATCTGTGTGAAGGACTTCCTTCCACCAATCCTTGTGTACCATGTAAGATGGTGTGTACTCTTCAGTTGGCAACCAAACAGTGGGAAAAAGAAATCTTAGACCCATCCATTGGGTCCCACAGGTCTGAATGCATGCGATATACGGTGGTACTCTATCCAAAACCCAAAAAAAATTAGGGGCCCCAAATGGTTCGCGTATTCTTACTGCAGTTGACAATAACGCCCATTGTTTTTGAAAGCCAGCCCAAGCCTCCTCTTGACAAGTAAAAATTTTCTTTGTACACATGTCAGCACACCACTTCTGCGTTGCCAACATTTGACCCCTATGTCCTTCTATTCCCAAGAAGATACAATGTTTGTTAAAAATATTGATAGCCTCACAATGCTTTACCTGAACTACAAGTGGCTTGTTTGCTTGGTTCTCTTCGAACGTGTCAAAGGCTTTCTTCCACTTAACTTGGTTAAGCATGAAGGAGGTGAAGGATCTGAATTGAATATCCCCCACATATGGCATTGGGTTGAAGGATTGATCGGTCCCCAGATCATAATCATGTATGTAGAGTTTGCACATTAAGTGCTGATTTAGAATATTGTGTTCCTTTGGGATCCACAGAAACTGTATCAGATCTTCGATTTCATGACTTATCTCCTTATGAATGCTATCCAAACAGAAGAAAAAGTAGTGTTCGTGGTGGAACAGAGCATAACTATGAGCAGGAGGTCAAAATGCCATTATGTTCTATGCCAAAGAGAACATTTCATCTTTGTCAAACTTTAGTAACTGCACCTGTTTTTCTAGTTCCTCAATTCTTTTCTTCTGCTTTTCCTGTTGCTTCTTGGCTTTATCCATCTGAGTCACATAATTGGTCACTACTCTCACAGCTTGTTCTCGAATCCTTCACACTCCTTCCTAGTGGGCTTCCAAAGAGATAGATCCATGTTGAAGATGAGATGCGATAGCTTGCCATTTCTGGATTTTAGCAGTGAACACGAATTCCCACGACTCAAAAAAATGCGATGATAGCTTGATCTGTACTACTACTAAAGTGGTTTCGACTCTAGGATTTGCAACAACTCGATTGACATTCTTCTTATGCTTCTTCACCTGTCTCTGTAAGCATAATACCTGCTTCCTTAACTTAATAATCTCCTATTTTAATTGCATATTTTCTTTGAATTGCGACCATTACCTTTCTTGGATGGGGGCCTTTCTTTTTGCACACTGTTCAATAAATTCTTTCTTGATAATGACCTCCTCCACTAGTCTCATGGCCGGTGTTGGATTTGACTGGTTGATGGCAGGAAACTCATCCATGAGTTCCTTCTTCACCCTTATTTCCTCTCTCTACTCCTAAACTTGGGGGGTGACGCCAACATTTTCCTCTACAGGTCTTGAAACTTCTATGTTTTCTCTGAGTGACTCCAGAGCCACTACAGGCCCTTGTAGAGCAACATCTCCGACACCTTTTTCCTACGGCTTCCCTATTGTCTATTTATCCTCCTCCATCTACTCAAAAATTGGTTCTGGCCCTTGCGGGTCGATACCAATAGCAATAGTTTCTTCAAATGACTATGTGCGAACAACACCAACTGTTAGAGTCGGTCTAGTTATCCCTCCATCAGAGATCAATGCTCTTTTTTGCATTTCATGTTTTAGGTGTCCCACCAATTTTCATCAGTTGCATTTCGTTAGGCATGCCATAACTTTGATGGAGTGGTCTGTGTCATTCATTCCCCTCGTGCATATCACTGCTGGTTCAGGTTAAGTCGTAAAGCTTCACAAGTCATTTATAGTCATATTTTAAATTTTTAGGTCTAGGTCTAGGGTTTGAGTCAATTGAGTCTTGAAAAGTCTTAGAAGACCAGCAGGCTAGAGGGATGTCTTTGATAGATCATTACTTCAATAATTCTCACCATTGTACAACTGAATAAGGACTTCTCTTCAAAACTCTATTTTGAAGACAAGTCGCCACCTCATTTTTGTAAAAAATTGTCAAAATTTTCAGTTCTTCAATTGTTCAAGTGCAGCCTTGGTCTCCTTTTCTGAAGCATATCAGAGCTATCCCTGCAAAAAATTATCAGAGAAAATCATCATTTCAACCTATTTTATGAAGGAAACCAAAAATGTCAGAGCCTATTAATTTTGAAAAAGTGTCAACAACCAAACATAAGAAAAATGGGTTTTCATTGAGCAAAAATTAAAATGGATGCTATATCAAGTCATTTCTCCTCATTTGCAACCCATTCCACATTTTGAGAGCTAAGAGCATCGTTCAAGGGCGATTTTGCAAGTTCGTCGCAAGTTTGTGAGTATTTTGGGTCAGCTCCAGGGCACGCGGCGCATTAGAATAGGCTCGCGGCGTACCAGAGGCGCACGATGCATCAGGCGACCTTTTGCAGTGTAAATTAACACACGCGTGACGCACTCAAAGCGCGCGGCGCATAGAGTTTATGCCTGCAATTCGCCAAGAAATCACTCAAATCACCTCTCCTCACGCATAAATTCATAGGTAGGCCTGCAATCATGAATTGATTTTGGTTTTTTGATGGTGTATATGAAGAAGTTAGCATATATTTGTCATGAAAACCAAGTGTACAAAGCCCTCCATGTTCATCAATTTTCTATAAGGATTCAAGTGCAAAGTTTGTTGTAGGGTTTCCAAAACTCATTGTTGCCAAGGCTTCTTTTTCCCTTATTTCCCATTTCCTATATTTTTCCCAATTATTCCTCATCAAACCCTACATCTTCCTCTCTCAAAATCCTAAACTCTCCCTTCTACTACAACAATATCATCCCTACCTTATTTCAAAACCCTAAAAAAGTTCCCTGCCCTTTCCCTTCTCTTTACCATTTTCCCATTTTCCTAATGTTTTCATTTTTTCCCATTTCCCTAATGCTTCCCTTTTCCTAACAATTCCCTCATCATTTGTGTCCCCTTGGTCACAACATTTGAGAAAAGGTCTAAAGGTCTACAGTCATTTTGTGCACAATTGTATATCAGCATATATATATATATTCCAGCCACCTTGTTGTTAAAGAACATGTCAGAGACTGAGTCAATATATGAGCATGATTATGATAGTGACTCTACATCGGAGGTCAATGTGCCTAATGTGCCACGGAGGTATCACAAAGGTGGCAAGAGTGGACAGCATGTTAGGGAGGAGCCTACCTCTTTGGCTCAATTGCAAGCTTGCCCACTTGCAATGGATTGTTTTCGGTGCCAAACATGTTACCAATATTGTGAGATGATCTCACAAACTCAGCATCATCGGGAACTAGTCCATCTATTTGTCTTTAACTTCCAGGATGGTCATGTAAACCTTACCGGAGTGGATTTCACTTTGTCACTCGACACTATTTCTCAGGCCACCGGGATACCAAATGTGGGGGAGGAATGGAGTAAATGCCAGATGCTGGACAAGTATTATTATGAGCCATATGTCAAGCCCACATATATCAGATACTTGAGCGCAGCGTTTCCTTTCAGATACTTGAAAGATGAGTTTGCACCATTGATGAAACTCATCATTCGGTATTTCAGCTGTGAGGGTAGATTTTCCCGTCTCTATGCGTACCATGTCTGTTTGTTGATGCATTTCACACGGGTACGTATGATGAGCATTGTTGGACACCTAATCCTAAATGGGTTAGTGTGGAAGCCGAATGGACAAAGCAGTCCAAGGGACCTTGGGATGTGAATCCCAACGGTCACCACATGTACTATAAATATGTATCATTTGTGAATAAAAATTGTACTCACATGATTTATCTTTCTATTTGCTCTCGCTCCCCATGTGTGTTTAACATGGTATCAGAGCCATGATGAGTGGCCTGTTTTCCCTGAGAAACTGGTCTGAGTTGCCTTGAATAGTGCTGACTAGAGCTGGCCTAGTCTTCTGTAACGCTCCATTAATTCTGCCATCCCTGCGCTGTACCTGCGCTCTGCTCCATATTCCATTACCTGATTCATACAGAATGCTGCCATACTGCTACGTAACTTGCACCCTGCTCTTCTGAAGCTGCATATCAAATGATGTCAGAGCTGAAACGCACGCTACCTGAAACGCTGCTAAGTGAAACGCACGCTGCTGAGTGAAATGGTAACGCTGCCTGAAACACTGCTGAGTGAAACACACACTGCCTACGCACGCTGCTGAGTGAAATGGTAATGCTGCCTGAAGGTAATTGAAACGCCTGCCCGTTCCTGTGCATTGCTCGCAGATTACATTCATCGCTACTGTTTTCTCTATTAAACCAAATTCTTCGAGAGGTGTACCGCTTTCCTCCTTAGAGCCATTGTCAGTCTCCCTGGTTCGTGTAGAATTAAGAGCCCAAACTTCGGTGCTATGTGCTGTTTTGGTTTAGTTTTGTCAGTGTCATTTGAAAACGGTCAGATATCCCCTCGCGATGCTCGGATCCAGTGCTGGTGGTGTGGAATCCGGCCGTGCGAAGGCCTCTACTCCTAAATCAAGCAGGCCTTGAGAGGCCTTCACGCAAAGACAAGTATTGTTATTGGGGCGAGCCCTAAAAACCTTGTTATTGAGCCAACCCCTAAAACGCTGTAATAAACAGTCTTCGAACTAGCCTTTCGGTAAGTCGGGGCCGAGTGGCACCTCCCGCCCTCAGTAACTCTTCCATTACTTGACTGCTTTCTGTGGGAGAATACGTGGGAATACTGTATATTGTGTATGAAGTCCGAGTGGCCTTGCGCTCCAGCGGCTGATACACGGGTTTGTCGGTGTATATTCCGACTGTTCTTGCATACAAGGTGACCGTGAATACAAAAGTCCCGGCCTATTTCTAAACTGTGTTACAAAAACTACATTCATGCCATCTCGAATGTAACTCGAACTCGGTGGTATCTGTGGTTGTCAATGGTGTTTGGTGCATGGGTGTGCGTTGGTAATTTCGAAGGTGAAAGATAATGCTGCCCGGGACAATGCCATCAGTTCCCGATTCAATGCGTTCTATCAATTCCCGTATCAAAAACACCAAAAAAAAAACCTTTTTGGCTCAAAGTCTGAGTGGGAACTGTTTCACTTGCCAGGTTTATTGCTTGATTTTTTCTCGTCTCATCAATCCCTGGAGTTTGTAATCGGTTGCCGCGATCATGTCCAGCCTTTAATCGTGGTTGCTTAAAGTTGTTGGAGAGATAAGCAAAATCCCTATTCTTTTCGAAATATTGGTTCGTTGCTTGCCCTCCTTGGAAACCATTACAGTTTCCGCTAAATGCGTTATATGTTAAATGTTAACATATAAGTGGTATATGAAAAGCTGTGAGCGGTATATATTAAAATGGTGTTTGAAAAGCTGGGTTAGAGAAACGATTTTTTTTGAAATCAGTTGTGCCAAGTTTTTCTGGAGTTACTTTGCGCTGATTCGTATTCAACCGTTATGAAACATTTATGGATCGAACGTTGACCTGTAAATCCTCATCAGCTATTTCAGGCAGTTGTAACATTAATCTCTTGTAACCAGCTAACCATTCTTTTTTATTTCTTCAATTTGGTGAAATGCGCCATGTACACAGTTACAGATCTTGAGTCTTTCATCATTTGCTCAAGAAATGGGAGCAAGATTACAATTGCAGACTACTAAAGCTATATTGGGAAGTTGTTAGCAGTGAATTTGCTTTTGTTATTGGACTGCAAAAAGTGCATATGAAAACTGAAGTCTACAAAATAATTGAATCACTGGACAGTGTTTATCGTGTGATGAAACATATAGATTATGTCAAAATCAGTACTGTGGCTTGAAAGAGGTGAAATTCCACAGGTATGTTGGAAACACATTAATAATCCATCACAAGAGCGGTGGTGGTCAAGAGAGAGAATAGGCAAAGTTGCTCAATTTGTTCGCAGTGTATTGATTAAGTTGGTTAATTGTGCTCTTTAAATAAAAAATATTATGGCATCTTATATTAAAGTGTTGAAAGAGCAAGGTGATAAATTGTATTATAGCATCGGCTCTGAAGACTGGAACAACTTTTATCTTGGAATATTTGCTGAAGGAGTTACCACTTCAAATGGTGAAATCTTAGCTAGCAAGTGCAATTACCATATTAAGAGAGATTGGTCCTTGTGTGTAACATAATTGTTTTTGAGATGCACAATTGCAAAACCCAGTTGCTTCAGTCGCTTCATTTTCCTGTCTATTGCTGTTTATCGAGATTTATGTTCTGCAGCTTCTTTGGTGCCGTATCAAAACTGTTAATTTTGTTTTGCAAAATAATTATATGTTTAAGATGCATGATTTCCACAACAGCCAGATGCTCTGAAGTTTGAAGTTGAGGTCAGCGCTCATCTTCACATTTATATATTTTTGCATTGGCATATCCCAGTTTAATAGTGATGTTACGCTCCAGTTCATTCTTGAAACGAACTGTGGACTGTTGATTTACCATGTGCCCTATTGTACCAATGTTTATTGTAGCTTGACGAGAAATGAACTCTGGAGAAAGTGGATGCAACTTGGTAACATCCAGCTTACTCAGGTCCTGCTCCATCAACCATTTTCGCGACATTGT
>APFE031371904.1:0-10888 GCA_000404065.3 Pinus taeda | reverse complement strand
ACACCTCAGCCCTCAATAGCTCATTTTGAGCCTTTATTTGTTTAAAGGAAGCCTTGGTGCTCTTTGGCTTCTTGCTTTATTGTGATTGAGAGGCCACCTCCAAGCTAACCTGTAAAGTTTGCTCCTACTGAAAGGAGCTTGTCCCTGTGTGTTGGCTATTCTCCCTGTCCTTTGTTGTAATGTTCAAGACATCTTCAGTAATGTCTTCCACCTCTGGGGAGTCTGCCCTTTGCCTTTTGGCTTCTGGCTGGTGGGAGGATCCACTGAGAGGAGTGGACTCTTCTCTTTGTCTTTTTACTCTCCTTTCTTCATGTGATGGGGTCTGCAGAACTGGGACAGTTAACGGCTGAGTTTGAGGTGGTGGTGTTTGTGTTGTAGGAGTTTCTGGCAGCCCATTCTGTGGCTTAACAACTTGTTCTGGTTGCTGGCCCGTTTCCTGCTCTGTTTTCTGTTCTGTCTGCTGCCCTGTTTCCTTCTCTCTTTGTTGCTCTGTTTGCTGCTCAGTTTGCTGTTTTGTCTGTTGCTCAGTCTGTCCCTTTCCTGGCTCATCCTCTGCACCCATTATGCCTTTGCCTTTGTCCATTGCTGCTGTTGTTGTAGCAGGTGCCTGTGGTGCAGTCCTTGTAACTGAGGTCCCTGGTCCCACTGAGTAAGGCAGTCTGAAGGGTACCTGCTGCACATAATCCAGGTCAATTGTCTTCTCAAGCTCTTTGACATTTTTAAGCATTCTTTCTTCTTCAGTTAGGCTCTCAACTAGAGTGTCCGGCTGCCATTCTTGTAAGTTGGCATATTTTTCTATGTGTGGGTATTGGCAATGCTTAATAGCCAGGAGCCTATACTTATTTCTTCTAGCAGAGATGAAGCCTTGAGGGTCATAAGAGACCCATCAAAAACTATAGGACAGCTTGTAATTGTCCTTAAGGATCAAGTCTACAGCTTCCCATCCTTCCTTCTTGTTCATGATGAATGGGCCCATTTCATTTTTGAAATTAAGGTGGGCCTTTTTCTTGGAGCTGTGGAAGTGGGTGAGGTCTGACTGAATTAATTGCCTGTAATACTCCAAGGCAAACAACCTCATAGGTACATATTTGGGGAGCCTGTATGGACAGAGCTCACATCCATAGACCCTGAATACAATATGGTGTTCATATAGGTACCAGTCACCTATTTTATTATTCTTAGAAAGCTGCAGAGCTTTCTTTATCTCATTAGATATCCTGGGAGGAGGGGACTTCATCAACATGCAAGAGATTGGGTAGACAAACTGGTCAACAAATTCACAGTAGGTATATGGTGAATTTGTGACCTTGTGATAAACTGAGGTCCAGAAGATAACAGATCTTCTCTCCCCTGTATGATCCAACCTTCTGATGTAGCATGGGAAGGCTTCAGAATGATAAAACATGAACAGATGGTAGATGTAAGCTGGGTATCTGAAGACCCCCTGTCTGTCCACTTTGGTCAACTGATCATGAATTTTATTGGCTATGAACTTAGCAAAGTTATACTTTCGGGCAGGGGGTTGGTATGGGCTGTAAACAGACAGCAACACTAGCATGGCTCTATCCACATGCTCACTATTTTGGTATCCCAACACATAGGCTATCATGTCTAGTAACAGCCTGCCTACATCATTGAAATGTTCATTCAGATAAGGAGGTGGCTCTGTAGTCTGGCACTCAGGTCTCATGAAGGTCCTGATGACCTTTTGCAGCTCTTCACTGGTCATCTTGTCACCAGCTTCCAGTAAATAATTCATGGAGAATGGGATCAGCAACTCTGTCTGATGAAACTGTAACATCTTGTTTATGGACTCAGCATTTATGTAAAAGAGGATCCTCCCTGATGGGGTGCTGACAGCTCTGTGTTGGGCATCATAGTGTTCAGCACAAAGGTGAATGATTTCGGGGAAAACATTCACAGCTGGGAGACAGTAATAGGGCAGGTTTGACTCCCAAATCCCATGTGTACCATGCCCATCCTTATAGTCTTCCCTCAGTCGACTGAAGGTCTGCAAGAAGTCCCTCTTTCCTTCAAAGTCTCCAATGAGACCATCCTTGTCAACTGATGGCAAGGCCTCCAGCTCCTTATTTGTTTGACTTTGTGAGGCCACACTGATGGATGAGGTTGCAGGAGATGCCATGAAATAAGCTAATCTGTACAGGTAGAGGTAATGGTTTGACAAGTCCTTAAAGACTTTTAGCAGCAGGTCAACTGTAAACACAGTCTGGTGTCCTTTTTTAGTGGAAAATGCAAGCTGGCTTTTGTAGTTTGCTGCGAAATTCACAGGGATGTGAGTTGCTAATGACAGGCTGCAGAGACAGTGAGGTGTCTCTGGTATGAATGCAGGTGGCCTGTACTTGGCAAAAGGGAACAATGCCGAGCACCTCGGGGGCAATCTTGGTGTTTTTAGCCCATGGAACGAGCACTCCTCTGTCGAATTGGGGTTTAGGGGTGGTGCAGGTTACTTGGGTTTACTTTGGGTAACAGGCAGAGCTGAATTCAGGAGTTTAGCAGTCTTTAATGGTGAACTTTTTACAGAGAATTGAAATGCATGGGCGAAGTAGGAAACTGCCTAAATACCTGGAAAAACTAGCTTGGACGCTTGCGAGCCGGGCTGTGAAGGCTTAATGCCGTCGAATTGTGGACTTGCAACGGTTTGAAATCTTGAATTTGTTGGCTGGAGGACAAATTTCGCGGCAGCTGGTTGACAACGGCTCCTTCTTTTACGCATGAAAATGACTTAAAACGGCTCATTTGGTCGTTTATAACGTTGAATTTTGGAAAAAGTGCGCATTTGGCGCTTTTCCGCCGATGACGTCAGCATGATGTCATGGTGGGGCCCAGGTACGGAAGTGACGTGGAACTGAGGTGTGAGCCAGGCTGGCAGGACATGGTGGCAGGTCGATGCGGTGGCAGGGCTGCGTGGAGGGCCACAGGACGTGGGGGCGGGCAAAGGTTAGGTGACATCAGGATGACGTGCGTGTGACGTAGGAGGGAGGGCGGTAACAGGGATGGCGGTAAGCGGGTTCCCCGCACCACCTTTGGGCAAAGGCGGTAACGGGGAGGGGGGCTCCGAACAACCCCACTTCCCACCACGCGTCCCTGTACGAGGCCCAAAACCACTTTCCCCGGACGCTAAAGGTCGGCAGGTCGGGGAGTGAGATTGACCGCCCACCGTAAGATCTGGGCGGCAGAGATCAGATGGCTGGCGGGGCCTCCGACGGGTCGTGCAAGTTGGGGAGGGACCCGCCGGCCGATTAAAATATGCATTAAAATATTTCGGGCGACAACCTTAGGATAGTGGGTTTTTATGGGTTTTTCGGGTTTTTTCAAAATTTCAAAAGGGGTTATGGGTAGGAGGGGTTTTTATAGGTTTTTTCTTTGTAGATGAAGGTTTAAGGAGTGAAGTGACTTGGAATAGGGAGAGAGATGAAATGGAGGTTAATCAAAGTGACCAGGTGTCATTTTGATTCCCTTTTAAACAGACCATATGGCTATAATGCCAAGGGGAAGGATATTTATACAAACTTTGGGGTTTATACACCATGGTGTTAATCCTAGTAGTGGAAAAGGTAAGATAGGGGAGTTACATAGTAGAATTAGAGGTTAATATGGAGGGGGATGGTGAATAAAGAGTGGTGTTACTAAGTTTTCTTGGAAACAACTTAGTTTAAAGAGTAGATCAAAATGAAAAGATTTTTGCTCAAGAAATGTGGCTTTTAAAGGGTGAAGAACCTCCATGAAACCATAAATCTTTCCCTGCATTTTAACCGATAGGGGGATGTTAGTAATAAATGGGAAAAGGGAAGGAAGGGAGGTTAGACATGCTTTTTGTTTTGTTTCTCTCATTTTGACCATCAAAGTCAAATTTTGAACTGAATATCACTTCTGCAACCCCATCTACCTACCCAGCTACTTTGCCTAGCATTTTTGTTTCTTCTTGGAAGGTGCACTTGGACTTGCAAACCCTTTGTGTGCCTTTTCTTTTTCTGGCTTTTTCCCCTTTGATTTTCTATCAAATTCTACCCTTATTTCTTCCAAGGTCCCAGATTAAACTGTTGGGAACCTTTCTTCTCTACCTGAACTACTTGTCTGCCAAGATTAAACAGTTTGGACAGACTTCTTTCTCTATTCTACAACAGGAAATTTAAACATGGCATGATCCAGATTAGGCTGTTGGACCATCCATCAAAATTGAGTCCTTATCAAGATATAGACACATCTTGTCTCCTTATGGAAATATGGGATCTTTGCATCATCAAAGTAGAGCATATTTGGGCCTTCTATAACCAATCATAAAATATGAAACCTATTGATATAGGTAACCAACAGTGGCTCCACATGGGGATGTTTTTTCATTTGAAAGACCAAGAACAACAGGTCAGATTGCCTTAGCTCTTGACTGTTTTTACCAATCTTGAAGTTTGCTGTTTTGAACTGCCAAAATTGTGTTTCTCCTCTTGGTGGACCTCTGATTTTATTCCTTTTCTGCTGGCAGCTAAAAAAACTGTAAGAAATTACATTTTTACATGTTGGAAAACAATATATACATCTGAATATGTACAAGGGGAACTCAGGTTGCACTTATGGGTGATATTCAAAATAGTGCTTCAGCATCCTGCCATTCACAGGACCTTCATCCAAATCAGTTTCGTTGAGGCTTTTAAGGAAATAAGTGTTGTTTCCTTGTACTGCTTGAACAGCAAATGGTCCTCTCCAAAGGGAATCAAATTTTCCATGTTTTCCCTTATCTTCTCTTCTGGAATCCTACTTGAGGACTTTGTCACCAATGTTGAAATCTTCTACTTTGGTTCTTCTGTCAAAGGCCTTCTTCAGCTTTTCTTGTAGCACTTGAACTCTGTTGAAAACTTGATCTCTAGTTTGCTGCAAACATATGATTTGATTTATTCTTCTCTGCATATCGTTTGGTTCAGCTTGACTTTCCTGCAGTAGTCTCATAACAGGGATCCCTAGTGATGAAGGAAACTTGGCTTCTAGTCCATAGACTAACTCATATGGGCTGACCCCAATTGATCTTTTAGTTGTTAATCTATCTGCCCATAAGGCATTGACCAGTTTCTTGTGCCAATTCTTTTTGTTCTCTTCCAACACTTTCTTTAGCATATTTACCAGGCTTTTGTTTGATGATTCTGCAAGGCCATTTCCTTGGGGATAATATGCAGTAGAATGGCCCAATGTAATGTGGAATTTGTGACAAAAGCTGACCATCTTTTTGGATCTGAAAGCAGCAGCATTGTCTGTTATTATTTTATCAGGCACCCAAATCTAGCAAGGATATTGGTCTCAAGAAATTGGATGATAGTAGAATCATTTGCTTGTCTGCATGGAATTGCTTCAATCCACTTTGTGAAGTAGTCTGTTGCTGTCAGAATGCATCTATGTTGGCCTGAAGATGAGGGATTGATTTCTCCAATAAAGTCCAAGCCCCATTGCTGAAATGGTCTCTCTGTTGCAATAGGTCTTAGAGGCAGTGGCAGCAATTGTCTCTTTCCTTCAAACACTTGACATTTGTGAGATGCAGTGGTGAATTTTTTGACATCAGGAAAAATAGAGGGCCAGTAGTATCCAGCTCTAAGTATTTTATCCACAGTGGACTTCCAATATAGATGCCCACCACAATCTCCTGCATGAAATTCTTCCATGATCTTGTCAGCCTCGTTTTTAATCAAACAATTTAATAAGATGCCCTCATGATTTTTCCAAAACAGATTTTCTTCCATGACACAGAATTTCAAAGCTTTCATTTTTAAAGACCTACATTTAGTTCTAGACAGCCCTGGGGGAGCACACAGGTTTTGTAACACATAACAAATATCAGAATACCAGGGGGATTGTTCAAAGGCTACATTGATCTTTGGAGTCGCCAACTCCTGTTCACTGTCCAGTTTGTTAATGTCCAGGGCTTGAAAATTTGTTTCAGACATTAATTTGGCTAAGCCCTGCCCCTTTATTAGTTTTGTAGGCTTTATCTCTATGTCAAACTCCAGAATGTTTGCAATCCATTTTCCTCTTCTACCCTCCAAGTTTTCTTGAGTGAGTATATCTTTGACAATAGGACTTGGTACATAGGCTATAACATGTGAATAAAGGATGTAAATCCTAAAGTCCTTAATGGATTTAACCAAAGCATAAGCCTGCTTTCCCATGATTTGATACTTTAAAGGTGCATCTCTGAGAGCTCTGCTAAAGAAAGCTATTGGTTTTTCATTTCCTTGATCATCTTTTTGTAGCAAGACAGCAGCAATGGTATGCTGGGAGGCAAAAGAGAAAATAATAAATTCTCTGTCAAACTGAGGATTAGTCAACACTGGGGTTTGAGTAAGGGCCAGTTTTATACCTTCAAAGGCCTGATTGGCTTCAACAGTCCATTTGACCTTTGAATCTTTCTTCAGCATGTTATTTAATAGTCTGATTAGTTCTGCTAAGTTTGGGATGAACCTCCTCAAGAAATTGATTTTTCCCAAGAATCCTTGTAGTTCTTTGACATTTCTTGGGTGGGGCATTTGTAGGATAGCTTGTATCCTATCTGGATCTATTCTAATCCCGTCTTTAGAAATGATGTGGCCCAGTAATTTACCTTCCTCTAAGCCAAACAGGGATTTTTTGGGATTCAAAGAGATTCCATATTTTCTGCATTTTAGAAAGATCTGTCTCAAATGCTTTATATGTTCTTGGTCTGATTTTGAGAAAGGTGTAAGGTCATCCAAGTAAATGACTAAAAAGTCATGAATCTCTTTGGAAAAAGAAATATCCATGGCTCTTTGAAATGTTGCCCATGCATTTTTCAATCCAAAAGGCATTTTTATATATTTGAAGGTTCCCCATGGGGTTGTAAATGCAGTTTTGTCCTGATCATCAGGATGGACTAAGCTCTGGTTGAAACCTGAGAAGCCATCAAGCAAGGAAATCCTTGAGGCCCCTACCACTCTCTGGAGAATGTGATCCATCTTGGGTAAGGGGTAGTTGTCTTTGAGGGACACTTGGTTCAGATTTCTTAGGTCCACACACAGCCTTATTTCCCCTGTTTTCTTTCTTGTAGGGACTAAGTTGGAGATCCACTCAGAGAATCTGATTGGTGCTATGATGCCTGCTTTGAACATTTTTCGTACCTCTTGTTCCATTGCTGGGAGAAGCATTGGATTGATTCTTCTCAGTTTTTGTTTAAAGGGCTTTTGATCAGGCTTGAGAGGGATAGTATGTTGGATAACAGAGGTGTCATAGGATTTCAGGTCCTCATAACTCCATGCAAACACATCTTGGAATTCTTTAAAGAGGTCAATGTATTTGGGCTTTTGTTTAGGAGGTAAAGAAGCAGACAATTTAATTATTTTGGGCTTGTCAGAGGTACCAATGTTGCATTCTTCAATGGCTGCATTTATTGGCTGCATTTTTGGTTTTCTGGAAATATCATTTGAGTCAAAAATGTCCTCTAGTGGAGTCAGGCCTGTGGGTAAAAAATTGTCTTTCAGCTCTATGATTTCAGTCTCAATATTGGCCACTTCTTCACCATTGATTGCTTGAATTTGCTGAATGTTGTCCATGTTGAAAATTGTTGGGTTTAGCAGTTGTTTTGTTGTTCTAGGTGACATTGGGTGGGTACTCTTTTGAAAAAATAATTGTGATTGACTTGCTGTCTCAGTGTCTATGTTTAGACCTGAAAACTCTTCTTGTAGGGTCAGAAAATTGTTTATTTGTGTGTCATTATCAAATACCTGTCAGTCCTTTACATTGTTTGGGACAGATGGCCTGTGTTTTATTTCAGTTGTAAAACAGTGATGAGGCTCAAAAGGGAGCTTGCAAGTACTTGCAAATGTTGCTAGACTATGAGCATGAAGGTTTTGAGCCCTTGGAATTTTGGTAATCTGGAACTCAGTGAAAGACTCTAGTAGCTCAGTGGTAGCGGCCCTATAAGATCTGAGTCTTTTATCATTAGTGACAAAATTGCCCCTCACTTGTTGGATAACTAAGTCTGAATCCCCTAGGATTGATATTCTTATGGCTTGTAGGGATAGTGCCAACTTGAGGCCTAGCAGGAGAGCCTCATATTCAGCCATGTTGTTGGTGCATTTGAAGTTTAGTCTATAAGCTCTGCCTTCTGCATGGTTGTTCTGTTTGTTGTGTACCCAAACTCCAGCTTCTGCCCCTAATTTGTTCACTGATCCATCAAATTCCAGGAACCATACGGTCTCTTGTGCTAGGGGATGCTGAATAATATTTTTGTGATCTAGATTTATGAGTTGAAGTTTAGTTTCTTCCCCTAGTTTTGGTTTTAAAACAATCTTTTGATTTGATGGGATCAATTTTGTTTTTAGAGCTATTGTTTGTTTACTGAGGTCCTGATCTTCTTTGAGTGTATGGTTTTCATCATCATATGATTTGTTCTCTTGCACATTCTCTTCTTTTACTTTAAACAAAGTTTCTATGTCAGGATTCCCTTCATTAGTCTGCTGATCTGTTTTGATTATCTGAGTTTCTTCACCGTTTGTATGATCTGTATTGTCATTGAAAAGGATATATGAGTCAATATCAGAATGAACAGCATATATGGGGAAGTTTTGAGGCTTCTCTGCCGTGCTGACCATGTATTTCATTAGAGACTCTCTATACAATCTCTTGGGTTGACCAAAGACTGTAATGGTAGCATAAGACATGTCCAATTGAAGGGATCCTTGAAGTTTAGCTCCCCATGATCTTGACAGTAATATCCCATACTTGGGTGGGATATCGGCAACAACAACATCCATCAAGATTGTTTTGTTTGGGTATTGGACCAGGGATACACACAAGTCTTTTATCAGGCCTAGACATTTAACCTGGCTGGAATCAAATGAAAACAGGTCCTTATATGGCCGAGTAATATCTAGGTTCAATCTTTCCATGACAGATTTTGGCATTAGGTTATGAGAGGCACCTGAGTCAAACATTGCATTGTGTAATATCTTGTCATGGATATGCAAGCTGACATAAAATGGTAATATTCCTGTATCTGTTGTTTTTCCATTAACCTCTGGACCAAACAGTAATTCAGGGGTGTCATCCAACACATTTACATTGTCTTTGCTTTGAGTGAGTTGGAGGGACTTCTCAATTTGTTGTTTATAGATGTCATGTTTGGCTAGCTCTGCAAGAGGAATGGATATCTTTAGTTTGCCGATTTCAGCTTCTACGTCAAAAGGTTTTTCAGATTGAATCTTAGCGTTATGGGTGATCACCGTTTCTTTATTTGGCAAAGTCTTTTCTTGATCTTGGGACTTATGTTTTTCATTCACCTCTTGAGGCCCTTTACTTGGATTGGGGTGTACAGATGACGTAGCTGGTGTGTTTTGTGTGTGTTCAGTAACTTCTTCAATAGTCACTTCCTTTGTGAGTGAATCAATTGCTTTCTTTGGTTCTGCTATTACGGCATCCTTGGGCTGCTGTCTATCCTTAGTTTTTTCAGGTTGTGTTATGTTTACAGTCCTACTTCTTAGTTTGTACTGTTTATGGACTTCATAGACAGCGGTGTCATAGCCTTGTTTGATGTCAAATGATTCACCTGACTTTGTTTGGAACTGTTTTGTGTCTTCTTCTTCATGATCTTCTTGACTTAGGAAAACTTGGTCCTCATTATCAAGACCCATTAGGTGGATATGGGTATCATCTGCATGCTCCTCTGCTGTGGATGTTTCAGCATAGTTCTCTTGAAATGGAGGTCTTATTTCTGAATCATTGTTGGCTTTGCCCCTACTAGGATTTTGGTTCCTTCTAAAGTTTGGATTTCTGTTAGAGTTATTTGGTGGTGCCTCCCATGAAGACTTTCTTTCCACAGATTCTACCCTGTCACCCAACCTTTTCATACCAGAAATTATTGCATCTAATTTTTGGTCAAAGGCTGAGGGTTCCTCTTTAAAGGCAACTCTTTTTTCCAATCTTGCCCTGTTCCTTTTAGCAATCAGGTTTGCCTCTACTGAGACAGCAAACTTTTGTGCATCTTCAAGGGTTTCAGGGGCCCTTTCCTTTAACTGATATGCCATTTCGGGATCGAATCCGTCAGGAAATTTGTATAAGGCTAAATCAGGAGGAGGTCTTAAGTTTTGGGGTATTGCATTGTATACATTATTGAACCTGGCACAGTATTCCAAAACTGTCTCTTGGGGACCTCTCTTGATTGTGTCATATTCACCAAGTATGTGTAGGGGGTCTTTCTTTTTCTCCTATCTATTAGTGAAGGCATGGTAGAGCTCATCAGGTGTTGTGATGCTGTTTACAGCCAGTGACCTGAACCAAGTTCGAACATCATCTGTTAGGCTTTGTACAAATATTCTCATCCTGACAGTATCATCATCTATCTCATAGTTTTCAAAGTGATCTTGCATCCTTCTGGCATGCTGAATGGTCGTAAAAGGTCCAGTGGAGTCAAAATATGAGATTTTGGATTGGTAGTCTTGAGGTAAAGCTGCAGGATTAGCAGGTAATTGGAGAGGTGCATATCTGTTAGCCATATTTGCAAGGTTTTGGGGATTGACTAGGACAACTGGGACAAGAGGAACGATAGGTATCACAGGGGTGACAGATATAGCAGGATTTAGAATGCTGGTCAAGGGGATATGTGTGGGGGAAGAGGATGTGGGTGGAGGGCTTTGAGAGGTGGATGAGGAACTGGGGGAATTAGGGGTAGAACGGAACAGGACTTTGATTGGAGTGGAGATGGGGTTAGGGTGGACTGCCTCTAGACTAAGGTCAGCAAGGTTTTCTTGTTTCTGCTGATTCCTAATTAGTCTGGGGATTGTATTGGGATTGTCGAAGATAGCAGGAGGGTTGGGATCAGGATTAGCCCTAGTGTACCGAAGACCCTTCTTGGGAGCCAGCTTCTGAGCTAGTCCTT
>APFE031371901.1:93257-105790 GCA_000404065.3 Pinus taeda | reverse complement strand
TTGTATCTTGTAGAGAAGTGTTGTTGGTTTTCTGGTGTAACATCATAGTGTTGGGTAATCTAAGCTTTACTTGAGGTGAAGAAGGGCTTTCTTGCTGGAGGATAATGCTCGGTCAGAACAATTGGATGTAATCCTCTTGTTATTCTTGATATTAATAAAGCTATTCAAGTTTTCCTCCACATTCGTGTATGTTTGGTTGTATATGCATTTGTGTGGTTAATACATATCTGGTCCTTTGTTATTTATGGATATAGATCTTTGCTCTTCAATAGTATTATGCTGCTTTGATTCCACAGGTGTTCTCTGAAGCTGTGTAGACAAAGAAGGAGTGGCAAAGATCTATCGAGAAGGAGAGGAACCAAGCACAAGACAAAGGTTTGTGTCCTCTGTCCCCTCTTGTCTATTTTTCATAAAGGAAAATGAAAGTAGTTTTAACTTGTTTGTTTCTAAGATAGCTACCAGTCTTAGTGGGAATAGTAGCTCTAAGTGGACATTATTCCCGGTAACACATACTAGAAGAAACCTCATTTTCTTCCATAACTTCTACAATTATTGAATTTGAAACATTCTGAATCTCATTGTAAATATTCTCCAATTGTGCACATGAGATAGAATGGGTGGGAAGCGTGGGTAAATTTTGCAGTTCAACACTGTAAGCATGTTGTACTAGTTTATTATGGTGAGGTTGTGGAATGAGTTGAGTAGGAAATTGTGTACGGAATGGAGCATTTTGATGAAGTAGATGATTGGGTTGAGTGGATAATTTTGATATGCAAGCAGGATGTTGTGGGAGAGCTGGTGAAGAATACAGAGAATGTGTTTGTCCTACAAGATGAGGGAGAGTAGTCATACAATCATAAGATGAACCATGCCAAATTTGTAGACAAGATTGGTGGTGGTTATATTGAGATTGACATGGCTGCCCTAACACATAAGTATTCCATAATGGATTATGCAAGTAAGAAAATGGAGAGGAAGTGTTTTGAACCATACCTATAGGCCATGATTTCCATGGTTTTGACCTTGTTGTAGCTTCCTCATCTCTTTCATTTGCTACTTCCATCCTAGATAAGGAAGAACAACTATTTATTGGATGCTCCTTTCAGTAATGAGGGAAAAACACTTCTTCAAATTCTTGATTTTTTTGAACCTGCAAAACATCCAATTTTGAATTTAAAGAGCTAATAAAATAAACTTTAAAATTTTCAAATAAAACATTGATTTCAGCTCTTATGTCTCCTATTCTTGTAGTAGATTTGGAAAAAAAAGAACAAACGTCTCTATAATTCTTACCAGCCTTGGATATTCCTCTTGAATACCTTATGCACAATTCACAAACATCATCATATGACAACTGAAAAACATCACCTTTTCCTATTAGATTTAAGAGTTCTAAAAATTCATCTTTGATTCCTTTGAGTAGGAGTGTTTTTAAGATCTCTTTTTTCAAATGCTTATGCTTTGAATTTTGAGGTTATATTGAAATCGCTCTACATAGTCCTCCAAGCTTTCATCTGCCCTTGTATCAAATCAAAAATATATTCATTGTCCTTGCAATCGCCTTGGTACTTCTTCAAGAATATGTTCTTCATGTCCTCCCATGTTTGGATGCAGTTCCCACCTAGGCTCATGAACCATCGAAGAGCTGCTCATTTTAGAGTAAGAGGAAACACTTTCACCCTTTGAACATTACTAAAATAATCATATCCTCTACAAAGTATTTTGAACTCAAATAAGAATGTATCTAGATCTTGATTTGTCAAGCCATGAAAATTTGGTAGAGAAGATGAGGGATTGCATTTGTGTCACTCCTCCTAGACCTTTGATAGGAAATTCAAAAGTTGCAATGTGAGCCATTTCTTACCATAATAGAAGAAGTTCTTCATGTGTTTCTTTGAGGCTCCTCCTTCAAATTTTTCTATCAATTGGTTAGTGAAATGGGTGGTGTTTACATCACCACTTAAGTGAAATCATGAGATTTGCTTTTTAAAATTTCAATTTTTTTTTTTTTTTTTTTTTTTTTTTTTTTTTTTGTTTTATATTTAAGTCATTCACATAGAAATTCAAACATTTATTTCTACCCTAAGTTCTTTAACAATTCTGCTAGAAAGCGAGCGGGGGAGTAGGGATTTTACATGTTCCATATGTCGGTTCTTACCTTCCATTTTTAATACCCAACTCTTTCCTAACAGACACCCATCAGATGCACACTACTCTTTAGAAATGGCTACACTCTCCCTGGCAACGGCGCCAAAATGTTGAGCGATAATTAACTCCTAATTATCTTCACATTAATTATCAATCCACGTATGATTTTTTTTATTTCAAGAGTGTACTCAGTCTGAGGTGGTCATTTACCCAAGAGTAATGTTTTGCAGTATAGTGCTTTAAAATGCAAAGATAAATTACTGTTGGAAAAAAATATCTAATTGGAATAGCAAGAAACTAAAATATTCTGTAACTAAATCATTCACTCAAACAATCATCAATCGAGGACTCAATAATGATAACTTTCTCCCCTATAAACTGATGCAAATGAAAATCAATCATAGGCAAGATCTTTAATCTGCGAACTTAGACAGCAGTAATAAGTGTCCTTTACATTTGTTGATCTTTCAATCCACACTAAAGAAAATAACTAAAAATGGCAATTCAATTGGAAATTCTCACTAAAACACACTTGCTGCAATATCAGTTAAAAGGTGAAATCAAATCCTTGCATGAAAGAGATAACAACTAAGCCTATTTGAATAGCAACACTAAATTAATGGAAATGAACAACAAAGCTAAATTAATGGAAATGAACAACAATCTGAAATATAACAGAACAAAAAAGCTAATTATATAGAAAGACACAGTAACTACAAATGTAACTGAATTGACAATCTTAATCTAGCAGATTGAATAGCAATCACAAGTATAAATGAACAGTAATCGTAGTTATTAAATGAACAGCAATCGCAATTAAAAATGAACAGCAGATTCTAAAATGGACAGCATAGTATTATATCAGAATTAACAACATGACATTTTAAGTTGTAAATAATAATATTTCTATCAACACAATCCAATTATGATTTCGATGTAACAGGGTGATTTAGCGAAATGTTCAGAAATAGACGATTACCCAATAAAGCAAATTAAGGAAATGAAAAGGAAATCAAACCATCGCATGACTAGAACTATAAAATAATGGTACAAATAGCAAGTGGATCCATCAGGGTCGGGCCCTTAGCGCTAGTGAAGCAATGTCAAATTACTTTAGGAGATGCGGAGGAATTGCAATTGTTTTTATATGTTAATCATTTCATAAACATTACAATAGTTTTGTTCTCTGCTTCAACAATGAGAGTCAACAATAATAGTTACAATCTCTCAATAATAATTCTCCCATTCCTTCTATCCTATCCTATATATCTCTAATCTATCTAATTCTCTCTCTAATTATCCATCATGAATCCTCTTCATCCCCTTCTCTAATCTCTGTTCTCATTTAAATACACAGAGAGTAGAGAGAAGTTACAACAGATATGATTACAATATGATTTCTATTGCAAAATTGGATTGTTCTCAACAAATTGATAAGAAACATCATATCTAAAATATCTTTCCATCAATCATTCAATAGGAACAGGTCAAATTTGGCATTGCAACTGGGATAATTTGGAAAACGGCCACAACAATGAATCTAAGAAAAGTGTCTTTAGAGAACCTTCTGTTTCTCTTAGTACATGTCGAATTTGGGAAAACAAATTGTTAAAAAACTAATTTGGTCCATTCTGAACAAAACCCATGTTTCCGATTTTCCATATTCTTCTCAATTTGCCCGAACCGTTCAATACAAAATTGTCACTTCTTGTTCCAGCGAATTTTTGAGTTGGCACATTTAATGATCAAATCTTCAATCTAGAAAATATCTTGGAGGATAAAATGGTAAAAAAAAAATTAATAAACCATCATTGGTAAAAGCATGCATAATAATCAATTTATTAAAAATAAGGAGAAGAAATAATATTTCTCCATAAGAGCATAAATAATTATAAGATGGAATTATATGATAAACTACAATAAATGACATGATAAAGAAGAGTAGAAATGGATGAAATATGTGTTAAAAAGTGACAATAATAATAACATATTAGTGGCCCAACACAATTCATGAAATTATCACAACTAAAATAAAATCCAAATCAGCGGCACTAGATGCATTGCGGCCTTGTATATATCAAGTTTCAAAAACAACAGTTCCTGGTTTGAAACATTCCAACGGAGAAAGGTTGAATGGTTACATATTCCAGGAAAACAAAAAATCATAATGATAGAATAGTCATAGCTCCAACACCTACAGTAGGTCTAGTTTCATCTTTAATGACTCCTGTGGGTCGAACTCAAGTGGCAGCAGAGTCACATTTAGAATCAGTACTGGAAATGGTTGTTCAAATACTAGCTCAACTTCACCTTTTATGTATATTTTCCATTCTCTTATTTAGCTATCTGCACTCGTCCTTACATTCTTCTTTTTCAAATTTCATATGATACCCATTCTCCTTCGACTTTTTGGTATGAATTGACATGAAAACACTGAAAAATTACACAAAATCATGTTGTAGTTGGAGAAATTATGGAACTAAAGTCTACAGTTCAGAGTAAATCCAGCTCACCGAACACACTAAATGGAGATTTAAGATGGAGTCCTGATTCTGATTCTGCTCATGCAACTAGAGGCTATAGTTTGGGCTTCTCCTTGATGATTCTACAGGTATGTACCATGCAGTTAGTGCTTTTGTAAGAGAGAAATCCTATTTCTTTCATGTGATAGTTAACTTGCTTAAATCCTATACCATGGTCAACTAGTGAACTACTTATTTGTCTGAAGTAAACTTAAACATCAATCCAGCAAAATTTTTTGTCATTGTGGAACGTTGATTTGCCAATAAAATTTGTTTAGCAGGCATGTTCTGGCATTTCTTTCATTTACATGTTTATCTGTTTCAACTGATGTGTGTAAACCTGCTTTGACATGGGCTGATAGAGTGAATGCCAACCGCTTATTTGTGAGATTCTATGTGCTACTCTTGAGGCAGCATCTGTTGATGCCATTGTTCAAATAGCTAGACTTGCAAACAAGGTTCCTACAAAATAAACACGATTGGTTACAGTCAATCATTTTATTCAGTTTTTCTATAATTCAGAGACCAGCAAAAGAATATTCAAGTTCTTATTTTTCCTACTTCTGGTTTAGCTTGATTTAAGATTTTCATCTGCAGGCCTTTTCTATGGTATTTTATAACAAACGTTTCCTATGATGACATAAGTTTGACCAATATTTTTAGGTAGTAGTTCTCACTTTATAGATAAAAATACAGAAGTTCTAGTGACTTGCGTTCTACTACTGACAAATGTCCAAGTCTTAAAAGATGAACTTTAGGTAGTGGTACTATTTTCCTATTAGAGACATTTGAAGCATAATATGACTAGGTAGATGATAATGACCTTCACTATATGCAACAAATACTGATGTTTTATGTTCTATACACTGGGAAGTGGAGTGTTGCAACTAGATTTGAGGAGAAGCCCGAGGAGCTCCACAATTTCAACAATTATGATTTATCAATTATTATCTAGATAACCAGATTCGCCCTAGAGGCCCCTCGAATCCCGAATCCAGCGTGTTCGATGCGATTCTACCCTGATTCGTGTCCAAATCCAATAACACACTGTGTCCTATTTTGACACATCGAATCTGACTCCGTGTCACGATTTTGGCAGCATGTCTTATTTTCCAGGACTCGTTAGGTGGCAAATGTGACCTGTGCGGGTATGAAAAGGCCGCATTTGCTCATTACTACCACTCATATTTTCCTTTGGCAAGCGTTTTGGCAGCTTAATGATAAAGTCTAGGCCCTAGTATTGATATGTTATTCATGGTAATGTTAAATTCTTAAAGTAAAAGTGACATTCTCCTAAATCTTCATTTTCATCCTTTTACTTAAATTTTTAACATTACCATGAAATGACTTAGGATGTTTGAGAGTGGTTCCATCCTCATTGGATTTCATATGGAGAAAGTAGAATTTTAGATTTCATTCAAAATCCAGCAGACTTATCAGTTTTTCAGGATTTTAGGATTGGGGGATTGCAATGTTTCCATTGAATTTTGTCATGTATTAAGGTATGGAACTTGTATTCAATCAAGAGAACCAATCCCTCTATGTATGTTGATGTTAGTGACATTGGTTGTCAAACTCCTATATCATGACCCTCCTAAAAATTTACACATCACTCAAACAAAATCTTGACTTGACATGTTATGCTTGTTCTATCTTATCTTAATGCTTAAAGGGTGATATTAATGACAAATATCCCTATACAGATACAGAGGTAATGACAAAGATACCTCTGGATCTTAATGCTTAGAGGGTGATATTAATGACAAAGATCCTGATTTTCCAACAAGTCTAAAAAAATAGACATTTCTCGTGGTAGCAAGAGGGCCAAGCATAAGAAATAGATAATAGATTGACATGTATTTGAATTTTGTATGTACTATGCATGATAATAGCTATAGATGAAGATCTATATTTGAAATCAATAAATTTGTATCATTAATTAAAATTTGTGTAAGAAATATCTAATTTTTAATATCCATATAATATAATATATATATATATATATATAAAATAACGAATCCTATGTGTCCTATTTCGGGGGGTCAACGTGTCCGAATCCGACACCACGAATCCTGAATCCTATGAATCCTGAATCCCCGTGTCAGGTGACTTAGATTATTATATGGGGGCATATTGTGATGTGCCACACATCATCACCACATTAGAACAGGTCACTTATCCATGTGTTGCTTTAGGATGAGAAAGAAAGAAAGAAATAATTTATTTTTATGTTCAGTAGTGATGAAAAGCAAGTCAGTGACACTCGTGTATGTCAACAAGGAATTATTAGGGCATTTCCTCTCTAGAAAATGACAAACAATGTGAAAATAAATGTACAAGTGAGGATGAACTTGCAACCATGCAGTGAAGAGCACCTCTATAAAACATAATGGAGACAACAATCTAGGTCAGACTAGGTAGAAACAGTCCATTGAAAGGCCCCTAGCCATTAAGTGGGGCCGAAGAATCCCAGATACTAAGCATATGGCCCAAAACAAATTTGAATAACATATGCAAGATTATGGATTAAATAGGACTTGTAGCAAACATTCAGAATTGTAGAATTTGAAGTATAGTTAACACTTTGTGGCCATAGCTATGCTTTTTCTAGGCATGCAACGGATTTTTATGCACTCCTCCCCCCATTTTTTTACGTTTATGCTTATCAAGTTTCAAGTGTTAGCTATACTACCAAAGAATTTTATATTTTATTTTAAAACAAGTGTCACTCTAATGAACATCATAGTGGCACTTGGATATAGAACATCATTTCTTCTCAAATTTAGAACCTGTTGGCTGACACAATTCATATCTATATATATATATATATATACTTGATTATTCTTGTTAGACCTTGTTTTCAACATATGTTGATTGCAATGTGTTAGTGCTTGTCATTCATTGTGTACCGAGGATGAGAGGGAAATACCCAAAGATAATAACATGCTTAGAGGATGGGGGATAGAGAATTGGTTTCTTTTCTAACATTCTACCCACATTTACCCAACCCTTCACCTATTTCCACCTGCCACAATTTTGTACACATACAACTAATGGAATGTAGAGTGCACAACAAGAAATCCTTTTTTTGTAATTGCATTATTTTGTGAATATTTCCATTGTTGGGTACCTTTTTAGGTTCCAAGTTAGGTGCCTCTCTCAACCCTTCACTAGAAGGCTCCTTGATTTGCTTGATGACCTGCATGCATTCCTCTACATGTTATCAAACCCTATTTGCGTTTTGGGTAGGAACTTCCTAGGGTGAAAGGGAGTTGACAATCTCTCCCTTGCCCTCTTGTTGCATCCCTTAATATAATTTTTAATTATATTTTTATGTCTACAATAGTCTAATTTCAAATTCATTCCTTTTCTATTTAATATTTTTTGGAAACTATGTTTGTATTCTTATGCCTAAATTGAAAATTCTTTCCATGGGATAGATCTAGTATTTGAGTGCTTTGAGCTTCATGTAGAAGTTCTTAGGGTTCCTTCCCAGGGCTAGCTATCCCTTTTGTGTGCCTCTCTCGACATCCCTAGTGGGTTAGTCTGGGTTTACATTCGATACCATATGCAAATTGTAGGAAAGTGTCCAGATTTTCCCCACCTGGTTTTCCCTAGAAAAGAAGTTGAAATTTTTCTCCACATTGTGTACTTTATGTCATTAAATATTTATGTAAAAAGAATTTATTTGTTAAATTGAAAATATTAGACGCATAGATACATATTTCTATGTTTCCTAATATTTATAAGGTGCTTCTTTTGAAACTGTCATGTGTGCAAAATCTTGGGGGGTTTGCTGCAAGGTTTTCTTTAGGAAAATGTTGAAAACTCTCTCTGAATTGTTATAAAGGCTAGGCTTTTAGTGCCGCTAGGATCTATTGATGAACCATTGTCTATGAAGGCATCAACATGGTAAATAATGAGTAAAAGCAGTGATTAATTTTAAGCTTAATTGATCATCCTGCTCTAGGAACCAAGGTTGTCTTTTAATCCTGGAATCTATTTTGTGGTAATGTGAATCCTTGAGGTTGAGAACGTAGTTCCATTGAGGTCTGCGTTCTCAACCTCAAGGATTAACATTACCACAAAATAGATTCCAGGATTAAAAGACAACCTTGGTTCCTAGAGCAGGACAATCAGTTAAGCTTAAAATTAATCACTACTTTTACTCATTATTTACCATGTTGATGCCTTCATAGACAAGGGTTCATCAATAGATCCTAGCGGCACTAAAAATCCTAGCCTTTATAACAATTCAAAGAGAGTTTTCAACATTTTCCTAAAGAAAACCTTGCAGCAAACCCCCCAAGATTTTGCACACATGGACAGTTTCAAAAGAAGCACCTTGTAAATATTAGGAAACAAAGAAATATGTATCTATGCGTCTAATATTTTCACTTTAACAAATATATTATTTTTACATAAATATTTAATGACATAAAGTACACAATGTGGAGAAAAAATTCAACTTCTTTTCTAGGGAAAACCAGGTGGGGAAAATCCGAACACTTTCCTACAATTTGCTTATGGTATCGAATGTAAACCCAGACTAACCCACTAGGGATGTCGAGAGAGGCACACAAAAGGGATAGCTAGCCCTGGGAAGGAACCCTAAGAACTCCTACATGAAGCTCAAAGCATTCAAACACTAGAGCTATCCCATGGAAAGAATTTTCAAATTAGGCATAAGAATACAAACATAGTTTCCAAAACAAATTAAATAGCAAAGGAATGACTTTGAAATTAAACTATTATAGACATAAAAATATAATTAAAAATTATATTAAGGGATGCAACAAGAGGGCAGGGGAGAGATTCTCAACTCCCTTTCACCCTAGGAAGTTCCTACCCAAAACCCAAATAGGGTTTGATAACATGTAGATGAATGCATGTTGGTCATCAAGCAAATCAAGGAGCCTTCTAGTGAAGGGTTGAGAAAGGCACCTAACTTGGAATCTAAAAAGGTACCCAACAATGGAAATATTCACAAAATAATGCAATTACAAAAAAAGTATTGCTTGTTGTGCACTCTACATTCCATTAGTTGTATGTGTACAAAATTGTGGCAGGTGGAAATAGGTGAAGGTTTTGGTAAATGTAGGTAGAATGTTAGAAAAGAAACCAATTCTCTATCCCCCATCCTCCAAGCATGTTATTATCTTTGGGGATTTCCCTATCATCCTCGGTACACAATGAATGACAAGCAACGTAAGTGGTGATATCCTTCAATAAAGGTAGAAACCCCTAGTACTTAAGACTAACATTCCCAAGTAATAAGAAGTCCCAGGATTACCACAATACCATGAGTAATTCTAAACTCTCCCTCTTACAAATAAAACCTACAAGAATATAAAAATAGCTAATAAAAAAATTATTTTAATTCTCCTTTTGTTCCTATATCAAAAAAAGGTGGTGAAGTCCTCCCAAAGCTTGATTCTCACATATTTAAGTCACACAAACATTCATTTGATTCATTTTTCGCCATAATATCACTAGTGGCATCATATCAAGGAGTTTATAAATTAATTTATGGATAGAAATCTTCCAAAGGAATGGAACAACTTTCTAACACATTTAAGTGGATTCAATTCCCAACAATCGACAAAATAAATTATACATAAAATTTTGATGGTCATCTTGTTATGTCTCCTCTAATTTTGATATTCAAGCATTTTTGTAGTTTTCATATATTTTATATTTGGAGTAGTGTGTGTCAAGTTGATTGACCTATGTGGATGTTGGGAAAAGGTCAAAAATAAGCATACTCTAAAGTAAATGTGCATGCCATAAATGCAAAACATGTTCCTATACAAAGTAATAATGTGAATGTTCCTCTTCAAAGACCAACATTTGTAGCTAGGTGGATCCTAATGGCTACCATGAATAGGAAGTGTCCAAGGCAAGTTCCTATCCACCAGTACCTATAGCCTACTATTCATACAGATAGCATAGATGGTTCTTTCAAATCTATGATGTAGTTGATGGACCAACACTTTTTGAAACATCTAAAATATGTATAATGTAGTCATTGTTCTAGCTTGAAACATAGTACATAGAGGAGACCACTTTCAGGACTTTTTCAGACTCTTTCTAGAAACAAAGGGGCTTGTAGTTCTACATGTCCCTCACAAATACCCCAAGCAATAAAACAATATGAATATTTGAATAGAAATTTGGTGCTAACGCATTGGTTAGGGTGATGGTAGATGAGAAAAGGGCCATTGCAACGAAATTGTCTATTTCATCCAGGAATGCTTGAAGCAAAGGCACCCAAGGATCAGATCCTATCATGGTTGGTAAAGGCAACAATTTTTGGCACAGTTCATAAATGGCCATAACATCAGGTTTTATGATTCTCCAAATGCTCCTCTAAAGGTTTTATGATTCTACAAATTCAAAGGTTTTATTGTTGTCAATCCTTTTTCTTGCATAGTTGAAAATCCCACATGCTATCATAGCAAAGCCTAAGTTGAATCACATTTTTTCATGATCATGAATCAAAGGTTCTCAAAATAGACAAAATAGTTTGGAATGAAGTCTATAATAAAATAAAATAAATCTTTGATATTCTTAGAAAATCATGTTTTAAGCTACTATATAGTAGGGAAAATGTTTAATCCACACAGCAGCCAAGAAGATTAGTTAGCAACAATTTCCAGTAGCCCACCATCTTAGATGCAGTCAAACTAAGAGAAGGCAAGAATATTCTAGAAGACTTATATTTACAGAGGAAACCAATTCTCTTGAATTTGAAGTTTTGAAATCATAAAAGGGGACAAATGTATGCATATTTTAATTTTAGAAGCTAATATTTTTCTTTGTTCCAGAAAGTCAAATTACTCTATCTTCAGAGGTTTCATACTATTCTAAAATGGGAAACCCCCATACTGTGAAACAACAATGAAGAATTGTAATACTGTCATGGGGTATGGATCTAGCGACTGTGAGCGAAAAAGGTTGATGCCACCATAAACTAGTCATAGAATTCAAACAAGGAAATGATGCTCTTGTGTCCCCCGTTAATGCTATATCAATAAGCTCAGAAGAATCTATTTTATACAATGGGACATCAACATTTGATATCAACTTCTAGACTTTAGATGAAAAATCTCAGGAAATTATATCTTACCAAGTAACCCTAAAGGGTCATGAACATTCGATTTTGTGCTTGACGAGTGTTGGGAAATTATTATCCAGTGGATCTGCAGACAAAACCATTTGGATCTCGAAGAGAGGGTTGTAACAAGAAAAAATAACCACGTATGCTTGGTGGTTCTGGAAGGTCACAGCAGCCCAGTGAAATGCACGGTAGTTGCTACTCCTGCACAGATGATGCATTCTTCCTCGACGTCACCAAATTCCTCTAATTTCTCGTCGTTTTCTTCATATGAAGACAATAATAGTTGTAGAAACAATGTATATGATGACTAGGAAGGTGAAGATGGGTTTGATAGTGATACCCTACTGTTTACATTGTACAGTGGGAGCTTAGATGGAAACATAAGGGTATGGTGGATAAATACTAAAGGCGTCCTATGCGAAAACTCTACCAATTGTTAATTTAAGAAAGTTTTGTAATATCAGGAGTGTGAATCTTAGGCATTCATGTGAGTATTGTGTTAATAGTTTTGGCAAATAATAAATTTCAATGTTCAATATATTTCATTCATTGGGACATTAAGGATGATGAATATCGATATTATTTGCGGTAACACTTACCCGAATAGTAGGAATTGGGCGAAACAACTGTTGGCATTATGGCACAGGTTTGGAGCTATGGCACAGGTGTTGTCCTTGATGGCAACCTTCTTTGGTAACAGATCTCAGTTCAGGCACTCAGAAAGTAGAAAAAGACATATACGC
>APFE031371901.1:69442-79585 GCA_000404065.3 Pinus taeda | reverse complement strand
TCAATATTATTTTCAACAACAACAATATGAGTTTTCACTGATTTGGAATTCTAATTGAAATTGAGCTTTTAGGTTCACCTTTACATTCCAGATAAAAATTGGATGATAATGAAACCTTAATCAACGGAATTTTTTATAAATACATATTTTGTACCTAACATTGGCTAATAAGAAACCAATAGAACATTGTAAAAGTAATACCAGAATGCTTTGCAAGGTATGAGGAAGATGTATCAAAAGATTATTATAACCTGCAATCATCCTTGTAAAAATTATTTATTGCAAATTCAAGGCAGTTAGTAAACAGAAAAAAAACACAAAGCACCCATCCAATGGAATCACATAAAAAAAAGACATGGAGACTAAGCTCAAGTAAAGGAAGAAATGACATACGGATCTAAAGCATTAGAAGATTCATCAAGATTATCATATTAGCAGAAACATCAAAGGTAATGTCTGTAGATGTCAGAGCAGCTGTATCTAAGAAGGAAGTGAAATTATGAAATCCCTTTGACTTTGGCCCCCATACTAAAAAAATTGAAAGCCAAACAAACCATATGCCAAATTCAATCCAACAGGGTTTCTCTTCTCTAGCCTATCTCTGTCCCTCTTGTAATGGCCATTCCCTTGAAGACCGCCATTTTTTTCCCTTTTAAGCAGGATTTCAATCCTTATTTGCAAATTTGACACTTAGGGTTCAACTCAAAATCAAATATGTTTCGCCCTAGCTCATCAAAACTGTGGCAGCCCCTGCAGGTGTTCAAATGCAGCTATTTCCAATCCGAATTGAGGTATAGAGATGCAGAGGTAACTGGTTTCGCTCCAAGTTGGAAAATCAACATTGTAGAATTATAGTGATAAGAAAGCATAAATACCTAGTGAATGGAAATGTGATACCCTACAGATCCAGAAGCTTGGGTCTGAAATGGATTGAAGTCTAAAATGCATTGAAAATGCAAACAATGCACTAGTGAAGATATTGTGAAAATTTAGAAAATGGAAATGCTGGAGTGAATATATTGTGACAATTTAGGAAATGAAAATGGCAGAAAAGAAAGGGAACAAAATTTAAATTCCCAGATTTGGGAGAGGTGAGAATGTGTGCACATGGGTTTTTAATAGTTCTTAGGAATTATTGTTGACTCACAAAATTTTACCATGTAATTCCTTTTGATAATTATAGTGTGACTAAATTTTTTAAGAACTTCTGTTATAGGTTGAATTTTTACAATTAGCATGGATATTTTGTTTAAATGTTTCCAAGTGAAGTACCTAATTTTATAAATGATTTGACAAAATATTAATATCTTAATTTAAGAATAAAAATAAGGAGTATATTAATTAATAAGTTGTTACACTTTGTAAATTTAAGGAATATTTTTTAAAATTAATAGGTTTGACTCTATTCATATCTTTTTAATCATTTTTATGATGAAAGAGGGGTTGAGGATTGATTTTGATAAATTCATTGAATTATATTAACTTTCTTCTCTTTATATTTTTACAATATAGATGGGACACTTATCCAACATTAGAAGAGTGTGTTTTTAATTGAATAAATTGGATTGGTAATAGGATCACTTAAAAAGGCACATAGATTATCCCAACATCTTCTCTTGCACTCTTTTCTCATTAAACAAAGTGGCTTTTATTTAAGTTGGAAGGACAAAAAAATCATGGTTTTAATTATTATATTTTCATTCTCCACCTCTTAATCCAATGTAATCACAATTAAATTTGGTAGAATAAACAAAAGTAATTGTACTATTTGAATCTAAACCTAATAACATGTTTGAGTCAAACGAATAATTTCAATTATCCATGGAGCTACAACGAAATGATTCCAATCTATCTAATATTGGATCTTGAATGACTAAGAAAACTCAAGATTGTGGATATGTCATATTTCTGTTGTTTGTGTTTTTGGGAGATGACTCTATGATGGGATGAATGGAATGCAAACATGCAAGATAAATTCAAAAACAAAATGGTGAGCTTACTTAAGAAATTGGTTGCACTAGTTAAAGTGGCAATTAAACATTAGTAAAAAGTCAAAACTTTTAAGTGGTAGCAAAAGTAATGTGGCATCTCCATGATCCCATGCATTTTCAGCCATATATGGATAACCACTTATAGGCCATTAAAATTTTGGCCCTTGAGGGACCATTTTTCCATTATAACACAGATATGGTTTTCTTAAGGATGTATGTAATTCATTTAAATGCACACATAAGGTGTAATAACAAAAATGAAATGGGATTAAACAAGCATTCATTAACATTTCATAGCAACTAAGAATATATGTTTAAATTAAACCTGACCACACATAACATGCATAATCCATGTAAATTTATTACAATAAATAATATTCAATCAAATTTCATATGCACTTGTTTTTTAACTAAGAATGGTCCAAGGAAATTAGTTTTGTATGAACAATTTTCCTCCTAGTCATAGGCATCCACTTAAGATGCCATCCCCAAGTTGGATTATGCGATCATTAGGGGAAATCAATGTAAGATATAAGCTCCCACTCACTCAACCCAACCCATTGCTCTCATGGAATTGTTACTTCACTTATTACAAAAAATTACACATATAATCTAACCCATAGATATCAATGGCAGTCTCTTTCACTTCCCTACACAACATAAGGAAGATCTTCCCCTACTATGGTCGATAATTCCTTAGGGATTTTCTTCCCTTTAATTCTCTTTAGTGTAGGCAGAAAGAGTTCAATATGTTGAATGTTTTCTAGGAATAACTTGGAAGATTAAAATGTGCCTCTCAAATAAATAATGATCAATTTAACTAATTGGTGAAAGATTCCTTAGTTACCCAATCTCTATGCTCATCTACAACCTCTCTATCTCTTCACCAAGGACAATTGATTCTCCTTTCATGGTGTTTATCTTGATCATCTTCATCTTTACGACTAATTAGTAGAAGAGAATTAGCAAGCACTACAACCATAAGCCTTTTTTTATGCCTCAAATGCACCTTGAAATTACTTACGAAAAGGTTTTTTCAACATATTGTGTGACTTTATGATCCACCCATATTTTAAATAGGGGTCACAAATTAGGTTGATAATAAAGTTGAAAATTATTTTGTCCAAAAAACAAATATAATATATGTCAAAAATATAGGTTAAAATTATTTATAAAAATCATAATTTTAGATTCAAAAACATATGTTAAAAATGGATATTATAAATGTGATTGAAAAAAAAATTGATAGCTACCATTTATTACACAAATATTATAAATCAGGTAGAAATTTATTTTGAAAGTTTAATAGGAGGTACAGGTTGAAACTTTTATTTCAAAAAAATGTCCTTGATCATGAGCTCAAAGGTGATCCTAGTCATAGTTAAAGATCAAATCCTAATCCTAAACTCACTTCCTACTCTAATGCTTTTTTTTGCTGAGCCTAACAACTAGCTGAGTCTAAATCACATTCTAAGTAGCTATATTCAACTTTGGATTCATAAGCTCCACAATGATTTATGTATATATTATGTTGTTATGCTTTACATTTAGATTAGTGCTTTAATCTCTCTCCATTATCAATATCAATTACAATAATCTAATTTAATGTCATAGCATAATCAAACAAAAAATTATGGTTGTTGTTGGATTTCATAGTGTTAAATGAATGTATATGGAATGTTACTTAAAAGCACTCCATCATAGCATGATAACTTCACTATGTATAGCTCCCCACCTATCTAATGCCTAGGTAAAACTCCTCAAGTGAGGCCTTCCTTGCTTCAAGAATTGATAATGTTAATGATAGACTAGTACATAATGTTTGTTGGACACTTAAGTGGACCCTAGTTTACCAATTAAAGCCAATAAATGGTTATTTTGTTGGGACCACGACATGATTTTTATGCCTTAGAAAAATGAAGGAACAACTGGCTAAACCACAAGTGGAAGATTATTTTGATGATAGAATGAAATATTTTCTAATGAGGAAGCGCTGGAGAATGGGAAAATTCAAGGAGACATTCATGTATGAAGACATCTTTGAAATTTTATGTATAGAGTTTTCTAGTTAGTTTTCATGAATGGTTGCATATGATTTATGAAGCCCCACGTCACCATTGAGGAGACAAGAAGACAAATAAGTCGAATCTTAAATCCAAGAACTTTGGAGCATTGTGATAACTTGGTTAATCAAGCAATATACTTTTGGGGAGAGCAGAAAATGGAAGGATGCATTGTATCTAGTTTGTAGTAGAATAGTACTAGTTGTACTCGAAGTCTAAGGACAAATTTTAGAATGGGTTTTGAGAGAGATTGGTGAATAAAAACCCTACAAGGATAAAAATGTTGTTGGTGAAGGAAAAGTTGTTTCCTACTAACCCACTGAGCATGTTGTTGTAGAACCTTACATTAAGGAATGGTTTACAATGAGGTTGGCAAATATGAGAGCTCAAAGGACCAAATGACCATGGAGGACACAAAAGCTAAAGAGAAAGTTGAACAAGCTTTGAGGAAGTAGAGATAACTAACTAGTGGTGGTTGAACTAGATGTAAGAAAATGAAGAAAGCCATGAGGAGTTGCAAAATGAGATTAGTGAGGAAGGGAGTAGTGAAGTGAGGATGAGAGATTTGGAGAATTTGAATAGGAAAGGTGAGTTAGCCAGCGAATGGTTGTGAAACAAATGTTTGGTGATAAATATAGCTCAATAAGGAGTAGTAGCCAAGGAACCTCAATGAGGTATGATGAACACACTCAAGTGGGGTTACGAGAGATATGCAATTAGAAAGTGATAGGTTGAATACAATGTAGAATGATATTGTCGATGAGAAAGAATCAAATGAAGTAATGGGAAACCATATTCTAAGGCCAACATATGTGCCCCTTCTATCTAGGGAGAATGAGAACCTAGTAGTGGGCTTGGCACTAGACATTAGCAATGTTGGCCTTGTACCAACCCACCCCTTATGTTTTTTAAATACAATTAGCTAACACTACAGTAGCTTTTTAACAATGGTTCAAGTCCACCTAGTAGTTAGCTTACTTATGGAGGAACAATAGGAATTAGAAAAAGTAGTCTTAACAAAAGTGCAAGTTGAATAGGAGTAGCACAATTAGGAGTTATAGCTATTTAGAGAGAAAAATAAGAGTTTCATGAGTCTTAGTACCTATGATGTTTAGAACTATAAACTAGGATAATGTAAGAGAAATAGCATTAGAGTGATGCACTATTTAAAAAATTTAGTCATATGTAAATGCTTTGGAAAGAAAACATAATGATATGCATACCTTGATATAAAACAAACCTAAAAATGTCATTCTTAAAATATCTTGTGTAGTTACCTAATATCATTCAAGTAGAATATCGCAATTATTTATGTTAGTAATGGTGTGATCATATTTTTCATTCTCTTAAAGGAAGTCTTTCTAGACATGCACCCCATCAAGCATAAATCGTCCTAACATATAAATTTGAAGTAATAGAAATCATCCAATGACTATCCTCAAAATAATTCTCACCCATAGACTTGGTGACAGTGTAAGGATCGTATTAAAGTGGTATGAGCTTCTTACGGGAGTTTGTTAATTTCTCTTAATGCAAGTCCAACCATAAATTGTCACCAACCTGAAACTTATGCGAAACCCAATGGATTCTGTATCTACTTATACTTGGATTTGGCAACTTTCTACAAATTATCATGAACTCATTGTTGAATTTGTTGGGTATGTTCCTCAAAATTGGTTGCTTTGCTTACCTCATTCCAAGCATGGGAGGTATCTTCACGTGTTATTCCATGAATATAGCTACATTAATTTGTGCCAATTGTTGGGATCCTAAGCACACCTGAAAAGGCTTGTGGCTAAAAGAAATATGAAGAGCTATGTCGAATTTCTATTGAAAATATGGATTAAGGCTTTCAACATGTGTATGTGGATGCTCACAATTGTATATTCTAACTACATCTACAATAATCATTGACTACTTTTAGTTATCGATCTAGGGATGGAAGGCAATGGCTTTGGTCAAGCTCGATGTCCATCATGGACCAAGGGTTAAACCAGAAAATACTGCAGAACCAACTATCTGTATCAGGAAATGTGGTCTTTGGAAACCTAAAATGAACCAAAATATGCTTGAAGAGCTTATGAGTGGATTTTGTTGTGACCCTCTTCTTATAGGGTGTCAAAATTCCCATCCTAAGGAAGCGATCAACAACAACAAAAACACATTCATTACTATACTCGACTGATGAAAAAAATGACATAAAATCCATGGGCACTAACTCCCAAGGATTACCTAGAGTAGGAAAAATCTTACAAATGGTATAGATGGCCATTTCCTTTGGAAAAATATGATTATTCCACTACTTATAGGCTTCAACAATAGAATGAAACTCATTGTTATAAATTGGGTATTTATGAAACCCATTATAGAGTGTTTGGCTATGATAAACCATTGAACGTTCATTTTCATGTGGGCACCACATCGATAACATGAATGATCAGCTCATATGGTCCTTATTGTGTAACCATTCATTAATCAAAACTACTTCCCCAATGAGATAGAAGTGAAAATTGATCATTGCAAAGGTTGCATAATGACGTGAAACTTGAATTGGTAACTTGTAACTTGCTAAGTTGGATAAGTTGAAATTGGACATGAGTAGACTAAGATGAGTTATAGCCAGTTCTTAGGTGAACAATACATAGTCTAGTTGTAGTAACTATAACTTGGTCAAGTTGTTGTTGGCGAGGAAGGACTTGGATGGGTTACCAAGCCCCAAAAAAAGTAAGGGTAGTTGTGAGGGCAGATAGCTAAGTAGTGCCAAGGCATGCTAATGAATGAAAAGGCATCCCAAGGAATGAAAAGGCATGCTAAAACATGCCAGACAATGTCAATGCATACTAAGGAGTGTTAGGAAGTTCCAGGGAATCCCAAGGGAGAACTAGGTCAAAATGCATGGAAATGAACGAATACGGGTTTGTGCCAAGGAGTGTCAGTGAATTCTAGGAGTCCCAAGGATGAAGTGTACTAGGAGAATTTCATAATAGGACTTGTAGGGGGTAATCATATGGTTGTGATAAGGGGCTAGACAAAGCATTTTCGAACAAAGGGAGACTTTGTGTTAGGCACAACATTGTTTTTCCAATGCCATGGTTGGGTTCCCAATCCACAAAAAAAGTAAGGTTATCTATGAGGGCATGGAAAAAAAGTGCTAAGGTGTGTCAAGGAATGCTATGAAGTACTAACACATTCTAGATAGTTCCAAGGCATGTTAGGCAAGCCAATACATGCCAAGTACTGAGGCTTGACAGGATGTGTCAAGTGCCAGGGTGTGGCATGAGACATGCTAGGGAGTGTTAGGACCAGGTGTCAGGGAAACACAAGGGAGAACTAGTTTCAAATTGATGGAGATGAAGTGTCAATGATTTCTAGGTATGCTAAGGAGGGAGTGACAAGATATGTTAGACAGTTCCAAGGCATGCTGGAGTGTTAGGGAAGCATACCAATATGTGCTAAGTGCTAAGGTGTGTTGAGTGTTAGGGAGTGATAGGGAAACATAAGGGAGAACTAGGTCAAAATGCATGGAAATGAATGAATAAGAGTGTGTGATAAAGAGTGTTAGTGACTTCCATGTGTGGTAAGGAGGGAGTGCCATGGTATACTAGGTAACGCTAAGTCATGCTAGCATGCCAGAGCGGTATGTGGCCAAGATGTGTAAGGTTCCAGGGTGTGCCAACACATGCTATGGAGTGTTAGGGAAACACAACGGAGCACTAGGTCAAAATAATGCATGCAAATGAATTATTAGGAGTTTTTTACAGGGAGTGTTAGTGAATTCCAATTGTGTTATGTAGGGAGTGATAAGGTATGTTAGGCATTGTTAAGACATGTTAGAGGCTAGGGCAACACACCAAGATGTGTCAGGTGCTAAGGTGTGTCAATACATGCCAAGGAGTGTTATGGAGTGCCAATGAAATGAAAGTGAGCAGTAGTTTCAAATACACGGAAATTAATGAATAAGAGTGTGTGACAGGGAGTGTCAACGAGTTTTAGTTGTACTAAGGAGGAGTGACATGGTATGATAGGTAGTGTCAAGGCATCTTAGAGTACTAGGGCATGTCAGGGAGTGGTAGGGTGTGGTAGGGAGTGCCAAAGAATTCCAATGAATGCAGGGGATGATAACAAGTGCCACATAGTGCCAAGGCATTTTTAGACATGCCATGTATTATGGCATGTCAAGATATAAACTATGTTGCTTAGTTGTTTTTATGGCCACGGTTGGATGTGAGCCTTGACTTGGTAACTTTTTAAGTGGTATTAGTTAAGATTGGACATGAGTAGCCTAAGATGATTTGTAGGTCATTATTAGGTAAATAAGGCATAGTCTATTGTAGTACCTGTAACTTAACCAAGTTTTTGTAGGCGAAGCAAGACTAGGTTGGTTTCCCAAGTCTAAAAAAATATAAGGGTAGTTGTGAGGGTGTGATAGATGAGGAGTGATTGGGTGTGTGAAGGAATGGAAAGGTGTGCTAACACATTCTAAACAATTTCAATGCATGTTGAGGAGCTTTGGGGAGTGCCAAGCATCGTAAGGGAGAATTAGGTTAAAGTGCATGGAAACAAATGAATAAGAGTGTCTATCAGGGAGTGTTAGTGAATTCGAGGTGTCCCAAGGACGAAGTGTGTTAGGATAATTTTAGAATAGAAATTGCAAGAGGCAAGCCTATGATTGCCATAAGGGGATGGACAAAGCAATTTCAGACAAGGGGAGGCTTTCGGCTAGGCACAAAACTATTTTTCAATGACTTGTTTGGGTTCCCAAGTCACAAAAAAGTAAGGCTATCTATGAGGGCATGATAACTAGGGAGTGCCAAGGTGTGCAAGGAATTCCACAAAGTGCTAACCCATGTTAGAGATTTTCAAGGCATGTTAGTCATTCCAAGACATGCCAAGTGTTAAGATGTGTTAGGTTCTAGGGTGTGGTGCCAACACATGTCAGGGAGTGCCAGGGAAACACAAGGGAGAACTAGTTTTAATTTCATGGAAATGAATGAATAAGAGTGTGTGATAGGGAGTGTTAATAAGTTCTAGGTGTTCTAAGGAGGGAGTGAAAACGTATGCTAGGCAATTCCAAGGCATGATAGAGTATCAAGAAAGCATGCCAATATATTCCAAGTGTCAGGGTATGCCAATGTGTGTCAAGGAGTGTTAGGGAGTGCTAGGGAAACACAAGGGAGCACTATGTTATAATGCATGGAAATGAATGAATAAGAGTATATGAAAGGGAGTATTAATGAGTTCCAAGTGTGCTAAGGAGGAGTGACAAGGCATTTTTGTCAGTGCTAAGGAATGTTAGAGTGTTAGGGTAGCATGCAGTCAAGATGTGCCAATGCATGCAAGGATGCGTTAGTTGGGAGTGTGTCAGGGAGTGTCAATGAGTGCTAGTTGTCACGCCAAGAAGGGAGTGACAAGGTATGCTAAGCACAGGTAAGGCATGCCAGGGAATATCAGGGCATGTCAAGATGTGCTAGAGTGTGCTAGGTAGTTCTGGGGTGTGCTAACATGTGCCAAATAGTGCCAAGGCATGCCAGGTGCTAATACATGCTAGGATGTGGAGGGTTCCAGAGTATGCCAATATGTGTCAAGGGGTTTCAAGCCAAAAAAAGGAATAACCAAGCTAAAATGTAAGGAAATGAACACATAAGAGGGTTGATAATTCGAGACTTTATCCTTTTCAAAAGGGGCATGCTAGGCACACTAATAATATGTTCAAATACATGCCAAGTACCAATGTGTGACAAGTGCTAATGTTTGTCAATGAAATATTATGCCAAGGTGATCCAGGGCATTTTAGGGACTACAGGGAACACCACCATATGATAAGTGAGTGCTATGTTATGCTAAGGCATGCCAACATGTGCTTGGGCATACTACTCATGGTAATATATTCTAGGTACAAATATGTTCTAGGTACAAAGATGTTCCAAGACATGCGAGGTGCCAAGGAATGTTAGTGCACCATTCCAAAGCATGTTAAGGTGTGCCATGATTGTTGAGGAGTGCTAGGTCTCTCTCATTAATAGAATTGACAGAGCTTTATTATGTATTAAATAATATAGTTCCTACACACACTAGTGTGTTGGGTTGTG